>MU720910.1:9540-45653 GCA_026770625.1 Nicotiana glauca
AGAATTCCTATCCGGCGCAATGTCCACGTTGTATTGGAACTGTCGAATAAAATCTCGGGCAAGATCATCCCAGATATGCCAATGAGAGATGTCTTGATCCATGAACCACTCCGAGGCAATGTCGATTAAGCTTTCCTCAAAATATGCCATTAACAATTCTTCCCTGCCACCGGCTCCCGTTAACTGATTGTAGTATCTCTTCAAATGAGCAATGGGGTCGCCATGCCCGTCATACTTTTCAAATTTGGGTGTTTTGAAACTTGACGGCGGATGGACATGTGGGAACATACACAAATCCGCATAGGAGACACTCCTTTGCCCGCTCAAACCTTGCATGTTCTTTAAACTTTGTTCGAGGCTTCTCATTCTCTTGGCCATCTTATCCTGCTCGGATGCTCTGGGATTTTGGTCTTGCCCAGGTGTAAACTCGTATTGAGGATGCTGAGGGTATGCATTAGCAGTAAATCGGGTAGGCTCTAATGAGAAAGATGGTGCTTGGAATGTGATGGAAGATGAGTCAAAGTTAGGCCTGTGCAGAGTGGGTTGTGCCGTAGCTGGACAAGGCGGTGCGATGAATGTGTTTGGGGCCATACCTGTCGCTGACGCCTGGGGGTGAGACTCAGAAGTTGATTCGGCAGAGTGAACCGAATTGGTAGGATACCCGAATTGGGTAGTTGGATAACTTACGGGGACGTTGGAAGTCCCGCTTGTCCTAGCAAACAACTAGGGGAATCTAGGGATCACACTTGGCGGCTTTCTTCCATTGTTCCAGTGGTCCAACATTTCCAACATGCGGAGACGCAGGATTCTGTTCTCCTTAGCAGTAGCTGATTCAGAAGTTGGGATGGCCGTGATTGAACTCTCCTCTGAAATAGGAATTGTTGGTGGAGTGATTTCTGAAGACATTTCTATACTTCCTTTGGACCTTGTGAAGTAAGTGTGAACACTTCTTTTTGACTTTGTGACTGGTGGTTGAACACTTCCCTTCAACCTCGTAAAGTATGAATGTGAGGCCAGACTACCACAAAACCAACCACCTTTCTATAAAACCTAGTTGTAGCCGCACGCAAACGGTTAGTTTGAAACAAATAACAAATAGGTAATCTCACGTTGGGGTGTGATGCACCTATACAGTTAAGTGGGTTTCTACATGTTTTGCATTTGGTTGCATGCGTCATTCCGGTTTCTCTTTACGCTCCTTTTTTTTTTATTATCTTTCCCTTGCATTCTTTTTATTTTCCTTTACAAACCTTTTCTCTTATTTATGGTTATGGTCAAATCTGATGAAGATTGCCTACGTATCATGGCCCCGCATGAATCAGACCAGCGTAGTTCGTGACAAACAAAAACAAGAAAGATAAAGAAACGTACCCTTTTTTTTGGAATTTTCAATTTTTCATTACTAAAACAAACTATTACAAACTAGAACACTTTTGCAGAAAGAAAATGACAGGTGCAAGATAAGACCCAATACAAACTTCAACACTACAAACATACTTTGACGTGCAAAGACAAATGGACAAACAGACAACATACCCAAAACAGGAAAAATGCAGACACGAACTATGCGTACTCTAAAGCTTCGAATATGGGTGCCCGCGGGGCATCGTTCGGCCTTGTCGCGGGCGTAGGTTCCAAATCCATTTCAAGTTGCTCTAATTCATTCATGGTTTGCTTCACATAGATCATCACTGCTGAGACAAAAGTAGTATGGGTCATGTCTTCACAAGCCCGTCATCTCCTGAAAATGGCGTGAGTAATTGCTCTAATCCTGTCTCTTGTTTGCTTCTTTTCTATAAGTAAACGCTTTATCTGATTACTGCATGTTTTTAACGCATGAGAATCCTGTAGGTGCTGATTTTGCAGTTTCTGCACTTCTACCTCCACTTGGGCCAACAGGTTGTAACAATGTCCACTTTCAATATCAAAATCTCTAGCCTGCTTAACTACTTTACCCTCAAGAGCAGCCACCTTTCTTTTCAGATTGGCAACAATTTTCTCGTGGTCCCATTTCAATTGATTCAAGTATCGGCGACGTTTATCTGCTCTTGTGGCCCACTGTGCTTTGAGCTCTCCTATGATATTCTCAGACTTTTCCATCTCATCCCGACATTCCCTGACTTCATTTTCCAACCCTTTTATCAATCGTTCATTTGATCGACTCCTCGGTTATTTATCAGCGGCTATTCTCAAATGCTGGGTTTGGGCCTTAAACGCCTCATTTTCTCAGGCCAATCTGTTCTTTTCACCCTGATCCGCAGCAACTTGCATACTGTTTTCGAATTTCAGACTTTCAATTTGTTGTTCCAACTTCCCAATTTCAGCCCGGTAACCTTCTTCTTTTGCTAACCAATCCCATTGTTCCTGGGATGACTCGGCAAAATCTTTGAGATGAGGCCTTTTAGCCGGTCTCCCGTATGACACGTCACCTCTGAACCAAGCGTGATACCCAGGGGAAACTTCCCCTTTAGCACTATCCAATACACAAGTGTTTGCCGCCAAATGTTGACACTCGCTCCAGATCTGGCGAACTTCTCCTTCGGGGAATCGACCGTCCGGACTAATTTCAACCACTTGGGTACTCAGATCTTCATCTTTCGGCACTATTTGATACCTCCCGAGTTGCCTCAAAACCCGATATGGTGCATAGGGCTGGATGCTTTTAAGTCCCATCAACAGAAAGTGGGGCCGGGCTGCTGGCATATATATGATCTCCTCAACAGGCAACCATCCGAGCGTCCACTGGATTTGGCTGGCAGTGAGAGTCCAAAATAATGACGTCCACGATGTGACTCCCTCAGGTATTCTAGCCCCTTTGATTCTTGTGTAAAACTCTCCCTTACAAGTTTTCTCAGGTGAACCACAACTCAAGAGCCGGGAGCGGTGGCATAAATGCTCGATCATCTGCATTTGTAACAACAAGTTGCATCCCTCGAAAAATTGCCCCCGGCTTTGCAAACAGTGAGAGCCCGGAAGATGTCAGCCAAAATCATAGGCGCACGAGTGCTTTTATCTTGGGTGAGCAAAGTACTGACGACCCCAGCTACTTTCGTATCAATATTCCCGTCTTTCATTGGGAACACTACAAGGCCCAAAAAAGCTATCATAAAAGCCACCCGCCTGTGTTTATCCCATTTCTTACGGCTATTTCTACTGCATAGCTTGATGTCTGGCTTATTGAATCCGCCCACATGGCCGTATCTATCGTATATGAAGCGCAAGCTGCAGAAACCCTTTGGAAGATCTGGATTGTGTACTGTCCGGGGAATCTTTAATGAATCTAAGAACCGGTGTGCAATGACGGCCCTGGGAGCAACCAAGTATTTGAACCTTAACGGGGCTTCATCATTTCCGATGTACCCGGCTATTTCCTCCAAAGTTGGGGTGAGCTCAAAGTCTGAGAAATGAAATACATTATGTGCCGAATCCCAAAAGGTGACCAGTGCTCTAATAATATCTCCCCGAGGCTGGATGTCTAATAAACCCGTAAGATCTTTCAGATACTTCTTCACTTCATCTTGCCCTTCCTTGCCTAAGTCATTCCACCATAATCGCAACTCGAAAGGGATTTTGGTCATTATTGAAAAAGGTACATTTTGCATCGTGCTCATCCTGCACATTTTTTAAGGTGATTAAACAAAAGAAAAAGAAAATCTTATTCGACTTGGAACAAAACTGACTATTTCTCTCTTTTTTATTATTTTTTTTCAAAATGAAAGACTCGATTTTCAAACACGGCCTTTCTGCACTCTGAAAGATTTTAAGGCCGTGTGAGTCAACCGGTCAAAAATCGAAAATGGCTGTTTTTGCAAGGTCAGCCTTCCGGCGTTCCTTTCGGGAACATTCGGCTATTTATGTCAAATGAACTTACTCGACTTATTTACGAATCTGTTCTTGTTTTTTTTTCGAAAAGTAAAAGACCTGGTATCGCAAACACAGCCTTTCAGCGCCTCGGGGACGAAGATTTTAAGGCTGTGAGGGTCGAAAAATCAAAACACGTCCAAAAGCGGCTGTTTATGCAAAATTAGCCTTCCGATGTCCCTTTCGGGAATATTCGGCTATTTTTGACAAGAACGGCATTACCCGACTTATTTATAACAAAAAATTAAAATTTGATATTTTTAGCTATTTTTTTTGCGAAAGGGGAGGTTGGACCCGACTAGGGTTGCCTACGTATCTCACATCCGGTGGGAATCAAACCAGCGTAGTTCGAACTACTTTAAAACAAGACAAAATAACGAAATATTTACGTCAAACGACCTTACTTTTCATTTTTCATGGCAAGACCAACTATTTTCTATTTCTGAAACAAGACAAAATAACGAATCTCTCTTTTTATTTTTTTTATTTTTTTTATTTTTTTTATTTTTTTTATTTTCAATAACAATAAAACAACCTATCTTTCTAAACTAAATAAAGACTCATTTCTTTTTCTTTGCTTTAGTAAAACACACTATTAAAAACAAAACATTTCCATTTTTCATTTTTTTTTGAAAATTCGGCAGAGTCTCGACAGTATTTGGGCATCGTTTTTTTCACACTGTTATTTCTCTTTTTCTCTTTTTCTCAATTTTACAAAATTCTCGACGTTCAAAAACCGGTCAGCATGCGGGCCCGAAACAAATAAATGCAACACGTAAAATGCATCATGGTGGTCGTTTCATTTCCGGTTACCTGTCCTAGACGGACCCAATCCCTGTGTTGAGTCCCCTAAGTCAAATGCACGTGATGCAGATAAGCGCTCCTACTAGGGATCCGGCATGAAGTCATGCTATTCTAGGTCCAAAACCTGGGTATGTGTTCTAGACTGTGTACCCGAGCGGACAACTCGAATCGAGGAGAGGGCTACGTACCGGGAACCAAAAGGCCATCCGGCTTAGTAACTTGTCCGGCCTCTTTCTTATTTCAAGGTATTGACACTAACAGAATAGGGAGTCTCAACCAGTAAGCACATCCCCGGAGGTGAGAAGAGAAAGGTTTCGGCACAGATTATATACAGTTCAGATAATATCAAAGCGGTAAACATTTTGCACATTAAGCATGAAACATGTAGGAAAATCAGATATAACCAAATACAACAATTTATCTAAGCTCGAATTCTAAACACTGAACAAAATGTTCTGGGTTATGTCCCTAGCAGAGTCGCTAGAGTTGTCACACCTCCTTTTTGCACGCCTTACCCCGAGGGATAAAATGCATAAAGGGAGTTTCTCCCATTTAAGTGATAATATTCGAAATGGATTATTTGTTTATTTCAGAGTCGCCACTTGGGAAAGGTTTGGCTTTTGGTGTCCCAAGTAACCGGTTTATCTTGAATCCCAATTCGAGGAAAATATTTAACTTTCCAAATGAAGTCTGCGAACCAGAAATTCTAAGTAAGGAATTCTGTTGACCCGAGGGAAGGTGTTAGGCACCCCCGGATCCTGTGGTTCTAGCACGGTCGCTTAAATTGTTGTAATGGCTAAATATTTGATTTTAAAAACATGTTATAACTTATGTGCTTTTATTGACATTAAACCGCTTTTATTATCATTTTTAATAGAATTACAAGGTCATGAAAATATATCTCGAACCACGTCGCAATCAATGCACCTGTGGTTGTTGACACATTTTGACTCCGTTGAGATTTGGATTTGGGTCACATAAATGTGCACCCGAGCTTAGGAAGGTAAAATTGATTAAGGCGCGTCCTAAAGAGACTAACGTGTTGTTATTTTGGAAAAAGGCCGTGAAATTCATTAAATGGCCAATTCCGAAGTCTATTCGCTTATTATGTCCTTTTAATTGAGGGCCCCGCGATTTGTAATTTATTTTGGGCGAGGCACGCCTCATTTCATTTTAAAAGGATATCCTAAAGCGACTACGTTTTCTATTTCGTTACGTCTCTAAAAATGAAAAGAAGAAACAACATCCTATATTATTTTCATGCTAGAGTTATTATAGTTAAGTTGTGAACGTGACTTGTTAAAGTTTAAAATGAACAAAATGGGCCTCCGTTTAACATTTACAGGCCCAGGCCCAGCGTGAATGATGCAAAATTGGGCCTGGGCCATCTTACTCTGATTTGAGCCCAACTACATGGTACTACCCACGTTCTAAATTTACCATATGGCAGAAATGAGATCGATGCTAAGGAAACCTGTTTTTTATGAGGCTAAATGAACAAATGGTTAACTAAAGAGCATGAACTACTGATTACTTAATCTTTAAAACTTGATATGCATTTTAAATAGGCTATAAATGAAACAAACTAGCGATGGCATTATATGGATACTACATCATTGGTTTTTTTTTTTTTTCTAACTAGCATACATGGGAATGAATCTGCAAACTTAGACTACTACCGATCAGTATTTATTTATACATTACAAACTACTCACATGATTCTAATGAGCTAATAACTAACATATATACAACTTAGAATATGAAAATACGACTAAGTGACTTCAAGCTTTAAGGCTTCATTTTATTCATGCTTCGAACTTCAGCTACATTGTGTACCAGTATAACAGATGGGTACCTGGCAGTTGGGAAAAGCAAATAAAGAGATGAAGATCAGTAGTGCAGTAGCACAAACACAGCACAGCAATACAGCAACACAGATTCCAGCAACAACTAGAGCAACCAGTGAAACAATAGCAGATAGCCCAGTAGCAGATTGAAATCCCAGGAATAGATTAACCAAACAGGGAACTTAAGACAACCAATAGCAATTCCAGGAAAACCAGACAGCAACACCAGGAAAAACCCAACTGAATGCCCAGTAACACCCAAGGTGCACTCTCAGTTAAATAAAAAAATGAGACAAGTGCAAGACAAGCAATATTTCTGCTTGTGAACACTCCAAACAAACTAAAACCTTGAAGTACTTAACTCTCAACTCTCTTAGCTTTCTAAGATTTAAAGCCACCTCTAATGTAACTCAATATCTCTCAAGCTCTTTAGGCAGAAACTTCCAGCTTTATCAGGTAAAAATCCAACCTGTACTCTTTCTATCTTTCTGGAGCTTTTTCTCTTTAATCTCCTCCTCCTTTCTAAGTCTTAAGAGGACCTATATATAGGCAGAAGAGAGCCTCTAAGCTCTGCAGGTTTAAAAACCTGCCCATACCCCTTGTATTCCTATGCCTAAGAGGCATTTCTTGATGGAAAACATTGTTCCCCATTATATTTGTTTATCTGATCAAGAGGGATGGGGGAGGGTTATTCTATTCTTTTAAACCCATCTCCTGAGGTTATGCCACCCCACTCAGCTTAAACTAATGGCCTTTTAACATGCCACTTGAGCAGGCCTATACAGGGTATGTGACAGCCTTATTAACTTGTCCAAATTACCCCTTTAACCCCTTAGTAATTACTGTGATTAACCTAAGTTCAGAGCCTGAGTTCACTACTATATAATCTTATACTTAATCTCTGATTTCAGGCTTAATTTCTTAGATTCTACAGCTATACCAATCCTAAGTTTCAATCAAAAGGCAGAAGGGTGCAAGTTCAAGAGGAGTGAGTTGGTCAGTTTGGTAAACCAAACCTGACCAACTCCAAACCAATTCAAACAAGTATTGTTATGACAAGCTAAGTTAAACTACTGAATCAAAGGCATATGAGTTCAAGAGGAAGCATACTGGCAATTTAGCACTTGAGCAAACATGTTTCTTCTAAGTTCTTTCAGCTTTCAAGTGAATTCTGTTGACGACGTTTATTTAATGGACTATACGAACTATACTAGATAGCATACAATCACTTAAACAAAGTGTAACAGGCAAGTTCTGGATTTCAGTGGTTTTAACAAGGAAACTAAAAAGGAGCTAAACTACTCTAATTCCTAAACAGATGGAAAACAAAACTCACAATAACAAGTAAACTAACAAACAAACAGAAAAGAAACGACCAAATAAAGGTCACATGGAGATGAACAGAAAATGAAGGAAAACAAAAATGATAAAAATCAAATAACTTAACTAACATGCAAACACATACAATACATATAAGAAAAGAAGGAAGAAGGGACGACTTATCTTTTTAACAGGCTTCAAGAACAAACGACCCCTTGGACTGGATTCGACCACTTTAGGTCGAACGGACCTCAATCGGGGTGTTCTCGGTTGAGAACACCCAGATTAAGGTCTATTAGACCTTAACCTCCCATCGTTTTGAACAGAACTCCAAGGTTTTTGGATTTAGGGTTCGTAGAGGTGATTTGGGATTCAAGGTTTTCTGGGTAGATTTGAACCAAACCAGTGTTGGTTTGGTTACGAGGGATGTTAGGAGAGTGCTTGGTATCGATTCGGGAGGGTTTGGTGTAGGTCGAGTCTGGGCTCGAATCTTCAAATGAAGATTCGAGAAGGTGCAGTTTGATTCGAGGTTAGGGAGTAGGATATTTGGGTTTGGGGTGTGAAGGGGTTTCTGTGGGGTGAAGATGGTGACCGGCGGCGTAGTTGCCGCCGGGTTTACAGTGAAAGGATTTCATGGCGGCTAGGGTTTGGAGGGGGTTCCGTCTCTGAGGTTTGAGAGAGACGATGGCGAGAAAGGGGGGTTGGCTATGGGGAGCGTGGGGTGTGAGAGTGGTCTTATATACGAGGTAGAAGATGAGATCCTGGCCATTGGATCAAGTTGGATTGATGGCCAGGATCTCTTGCCAGGGAGGGAACGACGTCGTCTCAATTAAATGAGACTGGGTCGGTCTCAAAGGTGAACGGGTCGGGTTAAATGGAAAGCTTGGGGCCGTTGGATGAGATAGGATGGACGGTTTAGATCAGACGCACCAAAGCGACGTCGTTTGGATTAAAGGGAGGCCTGATCTGGGCCGTCCAGTTGATTTGATCAACGGCTCGAAATAGAGACGCCAATACGGCGTCGTTTGGAGGGCGTCTCTGAAAGACCTGGTCTTGGACCGGGTCTGGCATGGAATTGGGCCTGGTTTTGGTCTCAATTTTTGGAGCCCAAGTCCGAATCCTTTTCAATTTCAACCCTTTCCTTTTTTCTTAATTAACCAAAATTCCTAAATAATTTACAAAATTAAATAAATAAAAATCACACAAATATTAATTACTACTCACAACCATTAACACACAAATGAAAAATAAAATCACACAATGACAAGACACGAAATGCATATTTTTGTAATTTTCTTTTAACCAAATTATGGTTAATTAATTTCTAAAAATGCACAATTAACTCCCAAATGCATGAAACATATGCTTTTGTATTTTTATTTAAATACAACAAGGTGAGCATTTTACGGACCAAACAATTACCAAAACGTCCCGTAAATCCTCAAAATTGTACCCGAAGGTAACTTGTTTTATTTTTCGATTTCTTTTGGAGTAGTTTCCGAGAAGCAAAAATCACGTGCTCACACGGCTCCGCTTATGCGATAACTAAGCCGCTTCTGCGGCTTCTGAAGAAAGGACACGACCGCTTCTGCGACCAAATAGCCGCTTCTGCAGCTCCGCTCTTACGGAAAGGTGATCGCTTCTGCGGTCTCTGAGGGGAAAGCCAAACCCGCTTATGCGATGAGGAAGCCTCTTTTGCGGTTCCCAAACCGCAGAAGCGAAAATACCAGAAGGGTAAAAAATACCAGCTGCAGCAGACTTAGAAAATTTCCCCGTTAACCACCCAAAATCATCCCGAGGCCCCCGGGACCTCAACCAAAATCACTAATACCACCTAATACCTTATTCGGACTTGCACCAATCCCTAAAATACCTAAAACAACACCGGAAATCCTATTAAATCAAAGATTCAAGCCTAAGAACTTCAAATTCCAATAAAACACACTTTCGATCAAAAACCTAGCCAAAACCTCGCCCGAGTGACCAGAAATTTTGCCCACACATCCCAAATGACATGACGGAGCTACTGCAACTTCCGGAATTCCAATCCGACCCTCAGATCAAAAACTCACTATCGGACCGGAAGCTTCAAATATTCAAACTTTGGCATTTCAAGCCTAAATGGACTACGAACCTCCAATATACATTCCAAACACGCTCCCAACCCCGAAATTACCTAACGGAGCTAACGAAACCATCAGATTTTCATGCCGAGGTCGTCTTCACACTGTTCCAATTTCGGACCATTTTTCAACTCTTAAGCTCTCATTTAGGTACTAAGTATCCCAAAACACTCCGAATCCTAATACTGAACGTCCCAGCAAACCAAAATAGAAGAAATGAACTTAGGGGAAGTGATTAATGGGGGATCGTGTCGTAAATTCCAAAAACGACCGGCCGGCTCGTTACATGTAGGATCGCTAATGCACTTTTGTAGCATAGATACGCGAAAAACGGATGGACAAACTCCAATTCTGAGGGAAATTCTAACTGATATGCTACTTGTCACACTCCCCAAATGCTCCTATAAGGCCCAATATACCATAGGCTAAGCTTGCCTTTCTTGCCAAACTTCATCACGTCCTTCATAAGTGATACCTTTAAGAATACCCAGTAAATAACCTCTAACTCTAAGTCTCGTCACCGCACGTCGGATTATGATTTTTGATGACTCTAGGCTGTCAATAGTCACTCCCGGATAAACTTTACTTTCTCTACGGCCTGCTGAACCAGGTTTGGCTCACATAATCTAGATTCTCCAACATCAAATCACCCTATAGGAGATCTGCACTTGCGCCCATACAAAGCTACATACGAAGCCATCTGGATACTGGAGTGGTAATTGTTATTATATGCAAACTCAATAAGAGGTAAATGTTCATCCCAACTTCTTTTAAAATCCAACAGACATGCTCGTAACATATCCTTGAGCGTCTGAATTGTGCGCTCCGCTTGTCGATCAGTCTGTGGATGAAAATCTGTGCTAAGATTCACCTGAGTCCCTAGACCTTTCTGAAATAACCTCCAAAAATATGTCGTAAACTGGGCCCTATGGTCAGATATAATTGATACTAGTATTCCGTGTAGCCGCACAATCTCCTTAATATTTAACTTTGCATAATCTTCTGCTGTATATATAGATCTAACCGGTAGGAAATGAGCTGATTTCGTGAGCCTATCAACTATCACCTATATGGAATTGAACTTACGATGAGAACGAGGTAAACCCATGACAAAGTCCATATTTATTGCCTCCTATTTCCACGCCGGGATCTATTGCCTCCCATTTCGAATTTATTGCCTCCCATTTCGAATTGAGGTAATAATAAACACAGAAGAGAAAAATAACACAAAAGAGGCTCGAGGTCATCCTACCTAATAAAAGAAAAATGAAAAATGAAAATACTACAAGTTCTACTTTTGGTCTTCAAATACAAATACTACGGGGGATACCTCGGATAAATATATACAAAGTCGCATTTCTCCTGCAAATGAACTAAAGGGAACGATCACTCACCTATAGATTCACCAGGAGTATTTGTGAATTCTCCATCTTCATCTTCTTTGTTATTTTACCCTTTTCCACCATTGTTGAGAACAAAACATTTTGCATCCAAAGGCTCTCGGGTAAGTCAGCTTGAGTTTTCTCCCATTGAGTAGTTCATAGAGAGACTTCTCGAGAAGGGACCTGATCATGCACTTGTTAATCAAGTAGTAGGAAGTGTTGAATGTTTCAGCCCATGAACCAGGTCCTCCATAACCAACTTGTTCAGCAAATAAAACTCACATACGCCAGTCATCTACGCCATAACTCAACATCATCATCAATGACACTAAGGCATGTTAGATCACCACCATTAAGTGAATCAAGGGCTGCAACATAGATGTTCTTGAACCTTTTGGCTATCAACACCACTTCATCTGTTTTGAGATTGGTGACAATGAAATATTTGGAGAAGAACTTCACTTCATTTTTCCTTATCACAGATTTGAGACACACTCAACAAGCTATAGTTCAAGTTATTCACATGGTACACATTTTCAATTTGCATGGGAGAGTGTTTTTCCAATTTTTCCAACACCAAGAATATAGCCCTTCTTGCCATTTCGAAAAATATACTCCTACCTTGGAAGGCCTAGAGTGAGAGAAAATCATCCATTCTTCCAGCCATATGCTTAGAGCAGCCGCTATTCATGTATTATTTTTTGACTGCTACCTCTCACACTAGCCTGCACATGAAATGACTGATTAGACTTAGGAACCCAAGCCAGCGTGGGTCCCTTACACAGATAGAATGGGATCAAGCTTCTTTTTGCCCATTCGGGCAACATATATGTTCCTCTAAGAGGACTAGGTTCCTCAACAGTATGCTTCTTTTCAACAAAAACTTTATTTTTCTGTAGAGACTGAATTTTAACTTTACAAGAGTCCTTGTAATGACTAGTTTTACCATAGTGAGTGCACAACCTATTATCAGCTGCAGTTACATACTTGCTATGGGGATTATAGGAGGTTTTAGCCTTTTGGAACCCGATTCCTTGCTTATTTCCACCATTACTCCTGTACATAGACGTTATTACATCAGAGGACCGAGTCCATTTAAGAGACTTATCGAGATCATTTTTAACCCTTTCTTAATCCTCCTGAAGTTGTCTATTCTTTTCAAGCTCAACAATAAGACTTGTTTTAACTTTCTTAAGCTCACCCTCAAGCTTAAGTTGAGCTTCACTAGCCACTTCTTAACCCTTAGTGTTATATATCCATTATTTTGTTTGCTTTTTCAACAATTTATGTTCTCTAGTTAATTCTTCCACTTGTTCCTTCAAGTCTACAATAGAAACTACCATATCATCCCTCTCTTGTTCTATGTCACCAATTTCTTCTATTAAAGCATTTTTCTCATTAATGAGTCTATGATAGGCATCAATCAACACATTTGATAAGGACATCAATTTTTTTCTTAGAGTAAGTTTTTAAATTTCTTTGAACTTCAAGAAAACTTACCTCATCTTCCTCTTTGTACTCGTCATCATCATATTTAGCCTTGAGTGCAAAGATTAACTCATATTCATTATCAACAACCATCATAAATGCATCTCCTTGGTCATCCCCACCTTCAGATTCACTGGAGGAATCTCCCCAGTAAGTCAAAGCTTGCTTTACCATGTTGCCAGCAAAATCTCTTCTTTTGAATTTCCTGTGAGGGATCGGGTTCCTCTTAGTTGCCTTATCAGTGTTGGTTTTGTAATGATCCTACTTATGAAGAGGGCAGTCTTTAATAAAGTGTCCAAGCTTTCCACACTTATAAGAACAATCATTTCCTTTGAAATTCCTGCTGGAACTTCCTTTTTTTATTCTAAAACCCATCCCAAATTAGGAGGATCTATAGTGTTTCCACACTTCCCCTCCAGCGTGACTCGAACCCAGGACCTAACGATCGTAGGTGGAGGTGCTTACCAACTGAGCAAGCCTCACTTATCCTGAAACTTCCTTTCTTTGGGATCCCACCATTTTTACGAACAATCTTTTGAAATCTTCAAGTGAGATACGTCATTTCATATTCATCACTACTTGAGATAGTGAGGGCAACTTTGAGAACTAGGTTTCTCTCCTCATTGGTCTCTCTTCTTTCAAGATCCTTCTTTCTCTTCATCTCATATATTTTGAGATTTCTAATAAGCTCGTCAATAGTCAGCTTCTGCAGGTCTTTGGCTTCAGTGATAACATTAACCTTGCTCTCCCAGGAACCTGGTAGAACACTAAGTATCTTCCGGACCATCTTGTTAGTTGGAATGACTTCACCAAGTGAATGAAGCTCATTGATTATGGAGGTGAAACGAGTATGCATCTCTTGAATGAACTCATGAACTTCCATTTTAAAGAGTTCATACTCAATTGAAAGCATATCTATTTTGGACTGCTTTACCTAAGTAATTCCCTCATGAGCCATTTGAAGAGCTTCCTAGATTTCCATGAAAAATTCATATGCCGAGATACGATTATACTCGTCTGGTCCAATACCACACACAAGAATCTTCTTCTCCTTGAAGTTCTTCTCAATAGCTTTTCGATCAACACCATTGTATTCTTTTCTTATTTTTGGAACAGTCCTTGTTCCCTCTCCAATAGCCTTCATAGGGACAAAAGGACCATCACAAATCATGTCCCAAAGCTCGGAGTCTTCATCCATTATGAAGTCATGCATTCTTTTTTCCCACCAAACATAGTATTGACCGTTGAATCTTGGTGGTTTGTACATTGATTGTTCTTCATCGAAGTTTGGTGGAGTAGCCATGTAGATCTTTTCTAGGTGTTAACCTTTTAGAAAGAACTCGCTCCAATACGAATTGATAAAAACTAAGCATCCACCAATCTGTATAGAGAACCAGGTCCTATATGAGTTTTCACTGTAAGCAACTGACTATAAAACCAAACAGTATAGGGAATCAGGTTCTCTATTTTTTCCCACAGTGTATCGGCAATAAATAAAGAACATAGAGAAATTTTACGTGGAAAACTCCCAGCTCAACGAGATTAAAAATCACGACCTACCCTTGTGGAATTTCAATTTCACTACTGAGCAATCTTTAGATTACAACCTATTGTAACCTAGGAATTAACCTCTAAATCCCTCACTAACTTATAACTACACTATTACAAGACACTTTGTAATAAATCTATTATAAAGACTTAATCACTCACTAACTTATAACAACACTATTACAAGCCACTTTGTAATAACACTATTACAAAGACTTCACAACTCGACTAACTCTAGCCAAGACACAAACACAAGGGTTTATAATTTAAATAGGGTTTTCTACATAATGTTTCTAACTAAGCTAAGTAGGATTTACAAATGAAGAACAAATAACAAAGACTCAACAAACCTAAGGACTTAAGATATCATCAATCTTTGGATCTGGTCCTTGAGGTTGCAGCAACTTTGTTCTTGAGAGAGTTTGTAGTTGGCACTTGAGAGAATATTTTCTTTTGATTTTCAAGTGTTGGAGAGATGAAATCCATTGCCTCATGTTGATAATAGGTGTGTGTGATGTCATCAAGGATGATGCAATAAACTGTTGTTTAGTTTGGCCTTAGCAAGCTACAGTTATGCTATTGTACTGCTGCCAGACAGTACAACGCAGCAGCCTGCCAGACGGTACAGTGCAGTAACTTTTACAGCTATAGAGTTGACTGTAAAACAACAAGGGGAACGGATCCCTCTACTGTTTCCTTATCTGATTTCATTGAGAATTGCACCAGACATATGACAAGTTATTCTAAATGCAGGGGAACTTAATTGTATCAAATTCTTTATCTTATTCACTAATGAAGTAAGTTGTTTTACCTTACTTGATTGTATTTATACATGTGTGATATTATTTTCAATTATTTAAGAAATATAGGTAAAATGTCCTTCTAGAAAAATTTGACGTTGCACTGTTTCTGTACAGTAGCGTGTGTAGGCAGTGATAATTAAGGATTCTAGTATATTTTATGCTCCTTTTTGCTTGAGTTTTGGATTAAATGTGTGTACAAGTATTCTAAAAAGCTAACTTGTTGTGCTTGTTTGTAGTGTTTGGTCAATAAAAGACAAGGATGTCATAACCAGCTCAAAAAGGATGAAACCTGCAAAAGTTCACAACCAAGTCAAAGCAGCGCTAAAGTAAAAAACTCCACCACAGACGTAGAAGACCCACCGCGACTGCGGTCCTTTTATCGCGGTCTGTGGTGGCAAGGTTTAGAGAGTTGCAGTTTCTGGGATTACAAGTTACCGCGGTTCGCGGTGATTTTATGCGATTGTGGTACCTCTAATGCGATAATGGTCCTTTTTATGCAGTCCGCGGAGAAGAGATTCAGAGGACCAAACTTGATGCCAAAAGTCCATGACCGCTATCCGCGGTTGATTTTACGTGGACGCGGTAGACTCACTGCTGCAGTGGACCATTTTTTTCTATCAGCGGTACCTCCGTCGGGGGCATTTTTGTCCGAAAAATTTAACTATGTATAAATGCTACTTTTTCAAAATTTAGGGCATCTTATCTGCAGGTGAGCACATGAACACCGTATTTTACCTATTTTGAGTAATTTTGTATCTTGTTTAGCAATTAATGTTAGAATCTTATCTTGTAATTATATTTTATGGGTTATTCTTCATCTCAATCTATGATTTTTTCTTAAATTATGAGTAGCTAAACCCATCAGTTAGGGTTGTGTCTCAATCCTAGTATGGGTATTTAATGGGTCCCTTATTTTAGGGCAATGATATTCATGGGTGAATGATTTTTGGCCTGTTTTGGAGCTTTTAATTTTGAATTGGTGGTTTCAAACACTAATTTGTGCCTTTTTGACTTAGGCTCTTCTTGAAAAAGAGAGTCCAAGTCTAGGAAATTCAGGCCAATAAGGAATTGGGTGCATTCTATCTCATTCAAGAGATTGATAGCCCCAATTAAAGGGTGAAATCTAGAGATAGTAATACCCGACTTGAACCAATTTTGCTTGCACAAGTTTGAACACCCAACTGGACTTAAGAAAGCCAATTAGGGCAACATCACTCAAACTACCGAGAGGTATAGAGTGAGTAGTTTTATGCATTGGCTATATCACGATCCCAACTATAACAAATTACCCTAAGTTTTAGATCTCGTTAGATACTCACCTAGGAGTAAGTCACTTCCTTAGTGCCTATTTATCAATTAAGAAAACTCTACAAAAAATATCATACTTAGTCAAATTTCCTGCATCATTAGTATAAAAATTAGAATAGTAAAAAAATCAAAGCATGTTTGTAAGTGTAAACAATTACATTGCGCATTGCTAATGTACATAGGAACCCAATCCCAAATTTATTCTAGCTCCTTGTGGATTCGATGCCGACCTTCTCAGGAAAAAGATGCATCGACCGCTCTTGCCTCTCTATAGTGGTGTAGGGTTGGACTCGATCACTTTTCAGCGATATTGCGGGGGAGCTAAATGGTTTTGGCTATCTATCTATCTATCTAGTTTTATGTTTTATTTTTATTTCCTTCTAGTTTACTGACTTGGTTGAATCATCAATTCAGGTACAAAAATGGCAAACAATGCTCCTCTAGGAGATATTCCACCGGGGGAGAAGGTTGATGATAATGGTGAGGATGAGGTACATCTAGTACCTCAAGGACAAAGGAGAGGCCGACAGGACAATCACAATATTCCAGAACCTCCCCTCCCACCTCCTAGAGTTATACCTCGGCTGCTTCCAAACCAAGGCCACGCCAGTGCAATTGTACCACCCCGTATCCGGGTGGGCATTTTTCATATTACAAACGTGATGTTGACATTATTGGAGTAGCGAGGGTACTTTACAGGCACTTTCCATCATAATGCGTACAAACATCTTAAAGTCTTCATCGATATATGTTGGGGAAACAAGTAGACGAATGTGTCAAAGGATGCATTACAGTTAAGATTATTCCCGTTCTCACTTAGAGGGAAAGCATTGGACTGGCTTGAAAGACTTCCCAACCATACCATCCATACATGGGATGAGTTGGTGGGCAAGTTTATAGCAAAGTTTTTCTCACCGGGTCACATGGCGACTTTGAGAGATGAGAACTTGGCATTCAAACAAGAGCCCAACGAACCACTTCATGAGATATGGGAGAGATACAGGACTATGGTGAAAGAATGTCCGAACAATGATATGACTGGGGCAATGATACAACAGACATTCTACCGTGGCATTAACACAACAAATCAGTGTATAGAGAACCATCTCGCATGGGGAAATTTCATGAAAACACTGCATAATTAGGCTTGTGAGATTTTAGATGAGATGGCGGACACTTCTTCAGCTTGGCAAAGTTGAGCTAATGTGCTACAGGGTGATCCCATGGTCATTCACTTGCAAAAAAAGCTCCACGATCATAGACAAGCAATAGCGGAGCTAACAACAACAATGAACCAGTTAGCAAAGGCACAATTACAGCAGGTTCAAGCATCACGACAAGTAAATGCCATGGAGGGTGTCAACATGTTGGTCAACAGAGCCAAGGGAGTCTGGATCAATATGACCAAGATAGTGGTGGGTTTAACCAAGATGATGGGTATGATGAGAAAAATGAAGAAGTCCAGTAGGTGAACAATTATCAAGGCTAAAGGGGCAATGCTTCTAACCAACAACTACAATGGAGATCCCAAAGCAATCGGGGAAATCAAAACCTGCAAGGGAATAACAACTGGGGGAACAAAAAATAGAATCAAAATTGGGGCAACCAGAACAACCAGGGCAACTGGAGTGGCAACAACAACAATTGGGGAGGAAACAACAATCAGGGTGGTTGGAACAATGGCAATTAAGGAAATTGGGGGCAAGGCTTTCAGAGGCCCCCAATGTATCAACAACCAAACAACCTACCCTCATTTCCATCCCAAGGTCCTAGCTCATCAAACAATGAGATGGGGAGGATCGAGATGATGTTTGAATAGATGATGAAAAAAATGCCGACTCTGATGCCCAGTTGGCATCCCACAATACTTCAATCCGAAACTTGGAGGTTCTACTTGGCCAAATCTCACAATCCCTGAATACCCGACCTAAGATGGCTCTACCTAGTGATATGGTAGTAAACCTGAAGGGTGGGAACAATACCGAGCATGCAATGATAGTAACTACAAGAAGCGATCGAGGTGGTGATGTGCATGCCTCCAAATAAATGGAAATTTTTAATGATGAGGTTGAGTTGCAAGATGATGATATCCTGTCAATTTTTAAGAATGTGAGTGAAGGGAACTTGAATGAGGAAGTGAGTATTGATATCCAGGATAACGAGGTGGAAACTCAGAATGACGTGAACCGTCTAGGGAACACGTAATAGACATGCTGAAAATGGTTGTGCCTAAATCCAAGGCCCTTTTGCCAAGGCCTCCTCCACTTTACCCCCAAAGGCTTGAGAAGAAGAAAAATGATAACCAGTTTACGAAATTTTTTAATATGATGAAGAGCTTATCAATCAATGTTCCTTTGGTGGAGGCTCTCGAACAAATGCCGAGTTATGCCAAGTTCATGAAAGACTTGGTGACAAAGAATAGATCCATGGATTGTGAGACCATCAAGATGACTCACTAAGTTAGTGCAATTCTGCACTCGATGGCTCCAAAGATAGAAGATCCCGATGCTTTCACCAATCCATGCACCATTGGGAGTGCAAACTTTGCAAAGGCACTATGTGATTTGGGAGCAAGCATCAATTTGTTGCCTTACTCCGTGTTCGAAAATTTGGGTATTTGGCAACCGAGGTTGAAATCAATGAGATTGCAAATGGTGAATAGAACAATGAAGATGCATCTTGGTATTATTTATGAAGTTCTTGTCTGGGTGGACAAATTTATCTTGCCTGCTAATTTTGTAATTCTAGACTGCGAGGTCGATTATGAGGTGCCTATAATTTTGGGAAGACCTTTCCTTGCAAGTGGGAAGGCATTGGTTGAGTGGAAGTAGGGGAATTCACCTTCTAGGTGGGTGATGAAAAAGTGGTCTTTCATGTGTGTAAATCAATGAAGCAGCCAAATAGTAAGGAAGTGTGCTCTTTTGTGGATCTTGTCACGGAGGTGATCGTTGATGATACTAGTGCCATGATCAATGTGGAGGATCCTCTTGAAGCGGTATTGTTGAAACTTGATGCCAATGAGGATGAAGGAAGGGTGGAGTGTGTAAATGCTTTACATGGTACGAGGTCTTATTCTTATGAGCCCCGTAAGCTCTCTCTAGATCTTGAGAACAGAAAAAATCCCCCAACAAAGCCCTCAATTGAGGAACCTCCCATTTTGGAGTTAGAGCCTTTGCCTTCAAACCTCAGGTATGAATTCTTAGGCCCTAGTTCAACTTTATCGATTATTCTTTCCTCTTGTCTTACTAACATGTGGGTCAATGCCACATTGGCAGTGCTCCAAAGACAGAAGAAGGAAATTGGATGGACTCTAGCTGATATTCGGGGAACTAGCCCCGCCTTTTGCATGCATAAGATTATACTTGAAGATGATGCCAAGCCCTCCGTGGAACATCAAAGGAGGTTAAATGAGGCTATGCAAAAGAGGTTGTGAAAAGGGAGGTGATCAAGTGGCTTGATGCAGGGGTTGTGTACCTCATCTTGGATAGTTTTTGGACTTCTCTGGTGCAATGCGTTCTGAAGAAGGGTGGTATGACTATGGTTACTAATGAGAAAATGAGTTGATTCCAGCCAGGACTGTCACCGGATGGTGGGTGTGCGTGGACTACCGCAGGCTAAATAAAGTGACCCGAAAGGATTATTTTCCATTGTCATTTCTTGATCAAATGCTAGATAGACTTGCTGGGCATGCCTTCTACTGTTTTTTGGATGGGTACTTAGGTTACAACTAGATATTGATTACTCTGGAGGATCAGGCGAAAACCACATTCACATGCTCGTACAGGACCTTTTGTATTTTCCAGGATGCCTTTTGGTTTGTGTAATGCACCGACCACTTTCTAGCGGTACATGATGGTTATATTTACCGACATGGTAGAGGATTCTTGGAAGTGTTAATGGATGATTTCAGTGTTTTGGGTGAATCCTTTAATGAGTGTTTGAAGAATCTTGACAAAGTGTTGGCTCGGTGTGAAGAGACAAATCTTGTGCTCAACTGGGAAAAATGCCACTTCATGGTCGAGGAGGGCATTGTACTCGGCCATAAGATCTCAAATAATGGAATAGGGGTTGACAAGGCTAAGATCGAAGTGATTTCAAGGCTTCCTCCTCCTACTTCAGTCAAGGGGGTTAGGAGTTTTCTTGGGCATGCTAGTTTCTACCGAAGATTTATCAAAGACTTTTCTAAGGTAGTGAATCTTCTGTGCAAACTATTGGAAAAGGATGCAAAGTTCGTGTTCAATGAGGAACGCATGAAAGTTTTTGAACTTGTCAAGTACAAATTGACAACCACTCCTATCATAACCGCACCCAACTGGATCTTACCTTTTGAGCTCATGTATGATGCAACTGATGTTGTGGTGGGAGCGGTCTTAGGTCAAAGGATAAACAAGATGTTTCACCCTGTGTATTACGCAAGAAAAATGATGAATGATGCTCAAGTGAATTACATGGTGAGGAAAAAAGAGTTGTTGGCAGTTGTGTTTGCAATGGAGAGATTTAGACCCTATCTCATGGGGGCCAAGGTGATAGTTCATACAGACCATGCAACACTCCGATACTTGATAACAAAGAAAGATTTTAAAGCTCGATTGATGAGATGTGTTTTATTGCTTCAAGAGTTTGACCTTGAGATTGGTGATCGGAAAGGGTATAAAAACAAAGTGACGGATGTCACGCCCCCCCTTTTCTCGCAAAATCGGGTTTATGACATTTGGGAAGACAACTCATTCCCTTTTGGGAATTGGGTCTCAATTGAAAAGTCACCACCTAATAATTAAAGTGCATTAGGACACTAAGAGGGTTGATTTAGAAACCAGATATTTGCGTAAGGGCTAGAAATTATCTAGAAGGGAAAGCGTTAGGCACTCCTCAAGATCCACTAGTATGGTTCCCGGCCATGCTACAATTGTGACTTTAAATGCAAACAACAGATGGCCACATAAGGGTTTCAAATAGATTTTTTCACACAATGGTTGCAAATAAATTATTGTTTTGTAGAAACAAAGAAAGCTGAAAATTTGAGGAAATAGTTTGAAAATTCTGAAAATAAATAAATAAAGGGAAGGGGGTCCTAGGTTTACAAATAATATGGATCACATCAATGCAACACCTGGTAATCACTCCTTAGAAGAGGGGCTACATGTGGTATTAGCGCACCGGTCATCATATCTATATCTACCCTTTCCCACCCCGTTGAGGCATTAAACGTGAAATGGTTTTGTTACTTATTGCATTCTAGTACCCGCCCGATTCTATCAGTCCTAGAGGCATTTGGGACTACTAGTCCTAAAGGGAAGGGAGATATGGGCTTTTTTGGGATTTCAATAGGATAAAATTCTAAGGGGTCAAGCAAAACACGTAAAGTAGATATGGGAAAAACACATAACAATTAAAAGGCTCAAACAGGCCTCCTCACTTAAGGACAGATTGTTTAGCATGTGTTTCATGTACTGATAATGGTCTGAATTAAACTTAAACGGAGGAGAAAGACTGGTTTATTACACATTTCAGATAAGAAACCGGAATCAGACGTGCCTGTTGGTTGGAATTAACAAATCCTAATTCTTTAGCTAATTCACCCTATAGCTTTCCTAAGTGAGACCTATAGAAATGATATCTAATAATACAGAAGTGCGATATACTGATTCTAGAAGAAGACTTGTTGATTATAGAAAAACATAAGCTCTGCGGACTTGAGTAACGTCACTACTGATTTTAGACTTGTAAGAGAGGTACACGGTTCAGATTCAGATTAGTTGGTTACTCCTATAGGAATGCTTTCTAAGTGTCATTGATTATTATTTAAAGCTATATATCATTTGCCTAGTGATGGATACGCAAAATTCAGGGAAAAAAACCTATAGACATGCTCTCTACGTGATAGGCAAAAATGCAGAACCCTATAGACATGATATATATGTGTGAAATGCAGAACTTATAGGCAGGATTTCTAAGATGCAGAAGTGCAAAAATTTACAGACATGGATTTCAAAAAATGCAGAAGTGCCAATCTTAAAGACAGGATTTCTGAAATGTAGAAGTGCAGAACATGAAGACAGGATGTCTATATGAAATTCAGAACCTGTAGGCATGGTTTCTATATACAAAATGCAGGAGTGCATAACTTGACATGATTTGCAGAAGTAAGTATCTATGAACATGATATCTACCCTTATGCATACATGAGTGACCCTCCCCTTTTCACTATAAACCCTATAAGTTATTACAGATTATTACAACCCAGAATGAATAAAGAAAAGTAAAATAAAATTACATCAGAAAGCCTAAAATCCCAACCAAGGAGAGCCTGATTCAGACTTCTGTCTGAAGCATGAAGTAGACCAACTCTAGAGATAAAATTCCAAAGCCTTTCTCTTATTTGAGATGTGTTAGAGTTCCCTAAGAGTCTCAAATGGACTCCGGGCAATGCTTACACCCAAAATATATTGCAGAGTTGAGTTGAGTGCAGTGTGGAAGGGCCAGCCCTCAAATGTCCAAGTTCAGAGGGAGCTCAAGGTCCCAAAGCAAGGCTCATTGGATGGGGCAGAAATTAGAATCTGGAAGAGAGTGCAAGTGCATAGAGGGGATTTTGGGGAAAGCCAAGACAGGCTGGTAGTCATACCCAGCAATTGAGAGTGCTGGCACACCCCAACCAGCATGTTAGCCACATTGTTTGAGAGTTAGGATCCATTAAAGGATCAAGTCCAGATATGAGCAGCAATTTGGATACTGCCATGCCTAAACTTTTAACTCAAACACATAGAAGGGAATAAGGGTATGGGGGATTCATAACAACAACAGATGCAAAGAGAACATCATATTCAGCACTGAACATAAGCAGCAAAGCAGACAAAATTGTAGAAGCTGTAAAGCAAACACATAAGGATGAGGCTGAAAACATAAATTAGAACATACCAGTTTCAGGGAAACAAGAAGAGAAAAGCAGTAGTAAAGCCAAATTGCCAGCAAACAGCTAGAAGATCTTAGAAGAAAGTGGAGTTTTGAATTGAGAGTGTAAGAGAATTGAAATTGAAAGTGTTCAGTAAGTGATGTGTGTGAAAAATATTGAACTCCCGGTCTCTTAAAGTGCAGAAGTGTTGTGCCCTTTATAGTGCAGAAAGGCAAGTAGAAATAGGTAAGAAAATAGTTTCGAAATTAATTACACAAGGTCTCCCTTTAATTAAAGGATTCTGATTTCAAACGGGTAAAACTAATTAAGGAAAGAGTCTGATCAAAAATCTCTTCCAAAGTAGTACAAGAAGGGTAAATACATAGAAGTTTATTTAAGGAAAAAGTCTGATAGCACACGGTTTGTGCAAATAAGGAAAGGCAATCACTCAACAGCCAGTAAAATCAGAATTGAGTTTTGGTGTGAATGAATCCAATCAAAAAAGGTGAAGAAAGGTTTAATTAAAGGAAATCAGTAACAATCAATCGAACCTTATTAAAAGGAATTCTGAATCAATCACAAGTTGGCAAAACCTTTTTTGAAGGGAGAATTATCATATATAAAGTTCACAGACATGTGAATCAAGAAAGAACTGTCGTGATAATTAGAAAAGCCTAACATAGGAAAGTTCAGAGTCACAAACAAAGAGTCTCAAATTCAATACATAGACTCAGAATGAGTTTGAGAGAGTCTAGGGTTCCAAATGGAACCCTAGTCCAAACACAAGATTAAACTCGCCAAAAACCCCAAACCCTAGGGTTTCCAACTCGAGTAAGATGCAGAGACGAGGAGGCAAGTAATCAAAACAGGTTCAGAGGTCTCTTTCAGAGGATTATGAGGAAAAAAACACATAAAATAGCAGGTTCAAGGAAAATAGAATGGAGAACCGATTTGAAGCATAGAGAACATGTTTTGAGAAGAGATTGGAACTTAAACAAGTTCGAAAGAGAGAAGAGGTAGTATAAACTTTAGAAAATAGTAGAGGGAACATGTGTATAGAGAACTCAAACAAAGTTCAGTAGACGTAGACAAAACACTTAAGAATTTAGCAGGAAACACATACAGTAGAAGAACGCAAAATACTGGAAAAGTATAGCAAAAGAACCTATAGGAAAACATAGCAAGATAAACATGCGAGCATAGTCTAGAGGCTTAGTAGAACACAAAGCACAGAAGAATCAAGTATAATAGAAAGAAAGTAGAAGAAGAACTCATGCATGGTAGAAAAGAAAACATACGAACATAGTATAAGCAAATACAAATAAAGAAAAGAGAAGGAAGAACCAGTAAGACATTTTGAAACTTTTCAGAAACCCTGAATCGAAGAGAAGTAATTTTTGAAAGAAGAACTCCAGTAGAATACAAATATAGCATAGATTTAAGAAAACAACCAGAGAAGAACCTTGAATAACTAGGGTTTCAAAGAAACCCTAGAATGAGAAAGGCTTGGAAAAAGTCTGATCCTGAGTCGTATGAGTTGGAACCAGGCTCGAAATGCTTTGAATGTGCTGGAGCACAATCGGAGAGGCCATGGAATCTTGAATCGGAGATGATCTGAGCGGACACCATCGAGTTCAGACCTCAAAACTTCGAACATCCATCATTTAAGAGTGGAGGGAGGTGAGTACTCCATGGCCTGAGAAGCCATAGATTCTGGTGAGATGGCGGTTGAAAGTGGTAGAAGAGGATTAGGGTTTCAAGAACATTTGAGAGAGTTTGAGAGATGAAGGGGTTCCAGGGCGGCATCTCTGAGTGAAAATGAGTAGGGTTATGGGGTTTGGTGGAATAAAAAAGGTAAGGGCCAATCATGGCCGTTGATCAAAATGATCAACGACCTGGATTAAAAGATTGACCGGGCGGGTTGTGTTGACGGGTTAGGGGTAGGGTTATTTGAAATTGGGCCGGTCCAATTAGGGGTTAAGATTGAGTCGGAGCTTCAATTTTGGCTATAATTGAAACAAAAATGGGCCAGATTTTAAATAGCCATTTTTCCCTTTGTATTTTATAAAAATAGTAAAAAAAAATGATTTTAAAAGCAAATTAAAGTGTTAGATCAGTTAATAATATATAAATATTAATTTAAAAATATTGGAACAAATTTTATAATTATAAAATGCTATTAAATCTTAAAGTAGGCTAAAATTGCAATTATATGCAATTTAGCCTTATGAATACCAAATAAGTTTGTAAAAATATATAAAAATTACATTAAATATATTTTGGTATAAATATGGGAATAAAATAAATTATTCACCGAAATTGATGATTTTGGGAAGGATTATTGATTTTGTACTACTAAAATGGGCAATAAATTGATTAAAAATCCTTTAAAACTTACGAAAAATACTAAAATACTTGGGCATGCTTATATGCATATATATGTTATTTTAAAAGTATTTTGTATGTATGAAAAATACGTAGTGAAAAATTGGGTATTAACAGCGGACCACTTGTTCCGCTTGGAGGAAAAAGGGAGGCCCCTTGATGGCCTAGAAATTAACGATTCATTCCCTGATGAGCATCTCCTCTCGGTATCTATGAATGACATGCCTTGGTTTATGGATGTTTCCAACTTTCTTGTGATCGGTATTATCCTATGTGAGCTCTCTTCTAACCAAAGGAAGAAGCTTAAATGAGATAGTTTGGACTACTATTGGGATGAGCCTTACTTTTTCAAAATATGTAATGATGGGGTGATCCAGAGATGTATTCCAGAAGAGGAGCAAATGAGTATTCTGGAGGCTTGTCATTCCTCTCCCTACGGTGGTCATCATGGTGGGGCGAGGATAGCTTCAAAAGTGCTTAGTTGTGGTTTTTATTGGCCTACTCTGCACAAGGATGCGGGTGAGCTTGTGAAGAGATGTGATGAGTGTCAGAGCACAAGTGGAATTTCAAAGAAGAATGAGATGCCTCTCAACACTATTCTTGAGGTTGACATATTTGATGTTTGGGGCATTGATTTCATGGGACCCTTTGTGAGTTCTTGTGGCAACACACATTCTGGTGGCCGTTGATTATGTTTCATAGTGGGTCAAGGCCGTGTCTTTACCTAACAATGAGGCCCGGAGTGTGGTGGATTTTCTCAAGAAGAGTATTTTTACTCGGTTTAGCACTCCTAGAGCTATCATCAGTGATGGGGTTTCTCATTTTTGCAATAAGGCATTTGACACTTTGCTTGCAAAGTATGGTGTCAATCACAAGGTTTCTACCCCTTACCATCCTCAAGCTAGTGGGCATGTTGAAGTCTCCAACAGGGAAATCAAGAGCATATTGTCCAAGATGGTTAATGTAAATAGAACTGACTGGTCCAAGAAATTGGATGATGCTTTGTAGGATTATAGGTCTGCTTACAAGACTCCGATTGGTATGTCTCCATACTAGTTGGTGTTCGGGAAAGCTTGCCATTTCCCGATTGAGTTAAAGCACAGTGCAATTTGAGCTTTGAGGAAGCTAAATCTTGAATGGGATGTTGCAGCAAATCTCTGTGTGGAGCAACTCAATGACCTTGATAAGTTTCGGTTTCATGCTTACTCTATTGCGTCCTTGTATAAGAACAAGATGAAGTACCTACATGACAAGTATGCTCGTGGTAAGGAGTTCAAAGTGGGTGATTTGGTTCTTTTGTTCAACTCTCGGTTACGACTGTTTCCAGGAAAGCTTAAGTCAAAATAGAGTGGACCTTTTAAAGTTGTGCTTGTGACTCCGTTTGGTGCTCTTGACTTGGAAAACAAAATGGAGAAATCTTCAGAGTTAATGGACACAGAGTCAAGCACTATCTTGGAAACTTTGATGATAGCCACGTGGTGGCAATGATCCATTTCAAGTGATTGATGGTAACATGCATCGTGCTATGACGTTAAATTAGGTGCTTCTTAGGAGGCAGCCCATGTGTTTTACTTTTGTTTTTCTTAGTGTAGGATTTGTTTTTGGACTAACTAGTTGTGAGATGTGTTTAGGGATGTTTTGATGCAGCGTAGGACTAAGTGGGAAGAAGTTGGTTCTCTATGAAGTTTGGACCATTGCAGCACTCCATTTTTTGCAGTCGCGATGGGCTTACCATGGAGGCAGAAATTGATTGCAGTCAGCGGTGCTAAAAAGTCCAAAATGGAGGCTCTTTGAAGTTTCAACCGCTACTACGGTGCAGTTTTTGCGGTCAACGGTGGCTTACCTCTATCGCGAAGCATTTTTTTGTCTCACATTTCACATCTGGTAATTCCAATCATTCCTTAGTCTTTAATTTTGTTCTTATTTTCTTTTAAATTGATAGTTCTTACTTCTTCTTCTTCATTTTTCTTTAATTTTGATTCAGGGTTCCGTAATAGTAATTGATTAGCTTTAAAATAGTTATAATTCATTACTGAATAGCTAGTGGGATTGATAATGTTGATGATATTGCTAAAATGCATTGAAAATTAGTAACCCTAGGTGTTGAGCCCTAATTTGACTTCCGTGACCGCGATTGATTTTCCGCAGTCTGCGATGATAAAGTTCAGAGAGGTTCATTTGAGGCTCTGTGGCCGCAGTCAATTTTTCGCGGCCCGCGGTGCACTTACTGCGGCCGCACTCCTTTTTTTGCGGTCTACGGTGCTACCGAATCAGAGAGTGGGTAGTATGAATCCCACCCTCCATGGACGCAATGCATTTTCCGCGGTCCACGGTGCAGCCTTCACGGCTGAGATACATTTTTGCGGTCCGCGGTTTGCTATTTGTTCTTGCACTATCAACTGATATTTTCCACTACTTCTTCTAGTATCTGCACTAACGAGTTTCAACTGATTATACTTGCAGAGAATGGTTAAATTAGAGGAGGCAGTGACAAACAAAAGGGTAGAGTAGAGTCCTCCCGGGGTAGGGGACGAGGACAGATCAAACTAACCCCAGCAGTTCGAAAGTCCATTGGGGAACTGAGGAAGAATATCAAAGCTGTAGATAGAGATGCCTCCCAATCCACGGGAAGTGATTCTGTGCCCTTCCGGGAGGTCTTGAAATCTGATTCCGTGCCTACTCATGTTGCTGCCTTCACGGGAAGATTCCACTTGAGATATGAACCTACACCCCAATCTCTCCTACTTCTCCTACTGCCTCTTCTGCTAAGTTATCTGATGGCTCAATAGCGGGTAGTGAATCTTTAGCTGCAACCTCACTTATAGCTTCATCACCTGGACAGGATCCCATAGATGATGAGGTACCAGATGAGAAGGGAGGGGGTGTGACCCAACCAAGAGGTGTGGAAATAACTAGAAACCTTGGTGTATGGAAAAGGAGGTTTGTCAGTGGGATAGCATACCACAAGTTCCGGGAGTGGTGGCCTCTAAGGTCGCTTATTCATGAGCGCCAATTCATAGAGCGAGATATCCTACCTCACAACCCCAACGTGAAGCGACAGTTCAATGAATGAATGGGATGGGATTACTTCACTAGTAAGGTTTGGGACGCCATTGAGCACTTAATCAAGGAATTTTACGCCAATGCCTCCCACATCAGAAGGATACAAAAGTGACTAAGGTGCGGAACTTGAAAGTGAAGTTTGATGGAAAAATAATCAATGACTACCTGGGCTTCAATGATGAAGATGAAACACTATACTTGGAAAAAGTGGAGTTGAATGAGGCATTCCACCTGTGGTTGGCATCATACCTGGCTCTCCCAGATACCACCCCAGCGTGGTTGACAGCAGGGGCTCCTATCTTGAGGAACACCCTAAACTTTGAGGTGAAGGGTTGGAAGACTTTTGTATGCAGCAGGCTAGACCCCACTACCCATGATAACACCTTGCCGGTCTCCCGGGCAATATTAGTGGCGGCTATTATGGCGGGTTCCCGATCAATGTTGGAAATATCATGTCAAGGGTGATCACCGGAGTGGTCAATGAGGGTGATAGATCGTACCCATTCCCAAACTTCCTTACCATGTACTTTGAAGATCAAGAGGTGGAAAAATGAAATTTTGATATCAAGGTAAAATCCAAATTGCCCTTTTCATGGTACAGCCTGAAGAGTCCAGACAACCCTAAATCCAAGGAATTCAACGGTAAAGCTACTACTTTTACTGGCCGGTCTGAAGAGCCAGTAGTAGTAGTCATTACTTCATAGCCTCCAACTGCCATGCCAGCTCCTGCCTTAGGACCATCTTCTTCCATGCCTTCAGAAATTCCATCCTCTTTAGCATACCCATTGACGACTCACAGGTTGAGACAAACACTCTCAAGTATCAAAAACTAGATACAGGCAGCAACTTCTAAGCTATATTTTCTATCTAGTTCAGTGGCAGCCCAGTCACTGCCCCCATAGCCACATGTGCCAGCTTCAGTAGAGGAGTCTCTCAAAGAGCTTCTGGACAACCAAAAGAAGCTCCTGGACAACTAGACGATTATAATAGAGGCTCTTGCAGTTCAAAGAAAATCACTTGAGGGGAGAGGTAGAGAAGATGAAGTCTGCTGGAGAAAGAGTCAGGCCTCAAAGGAGTCGGTGAAGCAATTGAGGGGAGAGGTAGAGAAGATGAAGTCAGCTGGAGACCTAAATTTGGAGTTACTATTACTAGACCAGCCCCCAGCAGCTCATACTGAGCAGGTTGAGGAGCAAGAGACTCTAAGGGAGCCCAAGATAAGAAGAGTAATGCCCCGGGTAGATGATGTAGAGATTCAGCTGGAAGAACCGGAGGGAGTTACCTCTATCCAGCCACAGGCCCCCGAGACAGCTGATACAGGTGCCCAGCCACAGGACCCCATGCTACCACAGGACCCCATGCAGACGGAGGATTTATAGGGAGTTCTCTTTACTCTCTATCTTTCTTTTTGAGCTTATTTTTGGTTAGTTAGCATTGAGGACAATGCTAGCTTTCATTTTAGGGTGTGTCCCTACTTTGATTTGGTAGTTGGTTTGTCAATATGACACTATTTTCTTTCTTTATGCTTATTTTTCACTTTTGGTATGTATATAACTTTGCCCTTTTATTCATTTTTGTTATTTTTCTATCTTGGTATCTATATAAAGTTACTCTCTCATGTATATATTCATTCACCCTTATGTATATTCATCTAAATCTCCTTTTGTACATATTCAGTTTACTTTCCGCATTTTACTTCATAGCTTCTTTTGTAGTTTTCCTTAGTAGTATAGCTTCTTATTTCATTTAATAGATTCTTTTTTTGGCTCATAGCTTCTTATTTTACAAGTTACAATGATCAATAAGCCTTTGGTTTTCTTAATGCCATGGTTCTTTCCAAAGGTGGAGTTTGTGTGAACCGGGTGGCTCTTCTCGATGATGGATGGCATGAAAACCTTCTTAAGGGTTTGTGTCTAATTTTTCTTTTTGCTTTTGTGTAAATAGTAGTTAGTGAGCAATTGTGCCTTAGTCAAAGCTTCACTTGGGCCTAACACATTTACCTTTGACCTTATGGTTAGAAATAAATTGGTGTGTAGGATGGTGTTAGCTGTGACCTTAAGACTCTTGTGTTGACTAAACAATCATCAAGTGGTTTTTCGGAACTATTTGCATTGCTCAAATCTTAGCTAAGGTTGTTGTGGGACCCTGGATCTGATCTTTAGCAATCCTATAGCTTGTGTTGTGAGGTATTTATTTCCAAGTCCAAGTCCCGTGCTAATAAGTCTAGAACTTGCCCTGAACGTTTGTTGAGGAGAAATCCTAAGTGTAGCTCGACTTGAGAAGTGATTATCGGCTCTCCTTAATCCTAATTGAGACTTGAAAACATCTATAGCCTACCAATAATGATATCCGTAGTCAACCCCGTTGAGCCATAGCCCTTATTCTTTCAATAACCATGATACAAGCCTTTATCCGTTCTAAAATGACCCTCTCTTGGCACCATATCTTTTATTAGCACAAGGTAAAAGCATAATTTTGGGGGGAGAGATGAGGAATGAAAAAGTGATAAAAGGTACAAAATAAAGAAAAGGAAAGTAAAAAAACATGAAAGAAAGTAAAGACAAATAGTCAAAAAGAAAAGTGAGCAATGTAGAGGAAATGAAGGGATTCAATAAAAGCAAAAAATGAAAGGCATGAAAAGGTTGGAAAGGAGAAAAAGAATTGAAATGAACAAGAAAGAGTGACATTGTGTCTCTCTAACCCCTAAAGAAGAAGTAAATGACTCAAAGAGTCAAGAAAATGTGTGCCAAAATGAAGCAAATAAAGTACTTAAGGGAAAATGAAAGCTTCTTAGACCAATATATCCTACCCTGAACAAAAAGCCTTCATTACATTACCACAAAAAGCCTATATGATCTTGAGTTGGGTGAGCTTACATTAGTGGTGACTCACATAAGGGGCAACCTTATGGTACTTTGAGCGGGATTTGTGACATTCCTTGAGAGAGAAGAGTGTATTTTCTACAGTCCTCGTTCTGAGTGCTTCAATCTAGACGTGAGGTTTTCTCGTGGAGAGTTGAGGAGTATGAGTTTGGGTTCCACAATGACCAATGTAACAGAAAGAGCCATGGTGCTAAAAGGTTCTGTATTGTTGATAATGCCTTTGAGTTGAGGTTAATTGTTAGTCCCAATTGATTCTTGATGAGGTTACTCTAGGTTAGCTGAATTTTCCTTTATTTTATCTTAAGGAGGTGGGAATTACTTTGTTTGCTTGAGGACAAGCAAAAACTTAAGTTTCAGAGAGTTGATAACTAGGGATTCTAGTCTATTTTATTCTTCTTTTGCTTGAGTTTTGGATTAAAAATGTGTACAAGTATTCCCAAAAGCTAACTTGTTATGCTTGTTTGCAGTGTTTGGTCAATAAAAGACAAGATGTCATAACCAGATCAAAAAGGAGTGAAGCCTGCAGAAGTTCACAACTAAGTCAAAGCAGCGCTACAACAAAAAATCCACCGCGGATGCAGAAGACCCACCGCGACCGCGATCCTTTTATCGCGGTCTACGGTGCCAAGGTTCAGAGAGATGCATTATCTGGGATTACAAGTTACTGTGGTCCATGGTGATTTTATGCGACCGCGGTACCTCTACTGTAACAATGGTTTTTTTTCGCAGTCCGCGAAGAAGAGATTCAGAGGAGCAAACTTGAAGCCAAAAGTCCATGACTGCAGTCTACGGTAGCCTCATCGCTACATCGGTCCATTTTCCGCTGTCAGCTGTACCTTCGTCAGGGGCATTTTTATCTGAAAAATTTAGCTGTGTATAAATACTACTTTTTCAGATTTTTAGGTCATCTTATCACTAGCTGAGCACGTGAACACCGCATTTTACCTATTTTGAGTAATTTTGTAGCTTATTTAGCAATTAATCTTAGAATATTCTCTTGTGATTACATTTTATGGGTTATTCTTTATCTCAATCTATGATTTTTTTCTTCAATTACGAGTAGCTAAAAATCAACAGCTAGGGTTGTGGCTAAACCCTAGTGTGGGTATTTAATGGGTCCCTTATTTTAGGGCTTAAATGTTTATGGGTAAAGGATATTTGGCCTGTTTTGTGCTTTTAATTTTGAATTGGTTGTCGCAAACACTAATTTGTGCCTTTTTGACTTAGGCTCTTCTTGGGAAAGAGAGTCCAAGTCTAGGAAATTCAGGCCAATAAGGAATTGGGGTGCATTATAGTCCAACAAGGAACTGGGGTGCATTCTATCTCATTCAAGAGATTGATAGCCCCAATTAAAGGGTTAAACCTAGAGATAGTAATACCCGACTTGAGCCAATTTTGCTTGCACAAATTTGAACACCCAATTGGACTTGAGAAAGCCAATTAGGAAAAAGTCACTCATACTACCGAGAGATATAGAGTGAGCAGTTTCATGCATTGGGTATATCACGATACCAGCTATAACAAATAACCTTAAGTTTTAGATCCCGTTAGATACTCACCTAGGAGTAAGTCACTTCCACTAGTGCCTCTTTACCAATTAAGAAAACCCTACATAGAAATATCATACTTAGTCAAATTTCCTGCATCACTAGTACAAAAATTAGAATAGTAAAAAAATCAAAGCATGTTTGGAAGTGTAAACAATTACATCACGCATTGCTAGTGTAGATACGAACCCAATCCGAAACTTATTCTAGATCCCTCTGGATTCGATCCCGACCTTCTTGGGAAAAAGCTGTATCGACCGCTCTTGCCACTCTATAGTAGTTAGGGTTGGACCCGATCAGGCAGCAACTTTGCAGCTCAATAGTTGACTTCGTACAGTCTCCTCGAGAACTAGTAGGGACCTGTTCCCTCAGCTGTTCCTTCCACTCTGAAGAGTTGATTTATATCTCATGCTGGATCCAACCTAGAACTTTGTAATCTTAAGGTCTTGTAAATGTATACCAGGTTCCTTATTTGGTTATGGATTGTAAGTTTGTTAGATCATTAAAATATAAAGTAAAGTACTTATGCCCAAATGTACTTGTAACCCATCAACCACGAATAATGTGGCTCTGACATAATCCTGTCTAGCCCTACTACATCTGGAACACACAGACGACCCCTATATGTAAGAACCATATCTCCTTTAAGCTCTAACAATGCCTTCTTCTACTTCGGAACTCGCTTTCTCAACCGTCCAACTCTGGGTCCTTGTACTGCCTCTCATTTAATTTAACTTTGAGAGATGATTTTGCAGTATTTCGGGGTACTACTCCACCATCTCCAAAGTCTACTAACCGAACCCCCAAATAAGCTAATTGATGGATCTTTCTAGTTAATTGTCTTTTCTCGGCCTCTACATCTGCTAAGCTACCCATAGGTCGGTGACTTAAGGCATATGCTACAATATTAGCTTTACCTGGATGGTAAAAAATGTTAACATCATAATGTTTCAATAACTCAAGCCATTGCTTGTCGATGCCCCCTTTTTCTCTAGAGCGAGATCGAATTTACGACATTCGAGAAGACAACTCTATTACCGTTTGGGAATTGGGTTTTTGGGATTGAAGAGTCGCCACCTAATGATTAAATGCATTAGGACACTAAGGGTTTTGAATTTGAAAACCAGAGTTCGAGTAAGGGCTAGACATTATCTCGAGGGGAAGGTGTTAGGCACCCTTCAAGATCCACTAGTGTGGTTCCCGGCCATGCTATGTTGTGACTTTAAATGCAAACAACAAGTAGACAAACAAGAATTACAAATACAAAGAGGGATTTTCACATAATGGTTGCAAGGGATTAAGGAAGTTAAAGAAACTGAATTTTGATAGAGGAAGCAGTTTTAAAATCTTGAATAAAAGAGTAAAAAGAGAAATTTTTACATAGTTGCTGCAAGTTAAAAGCAGTTTAAAAGCTGAAGTTTGGCAAAAAATAAAATGGACAAATAAGGGAAGGGGTCCTAGGTTTATACATAATATGGATCACCCCACATAACACGTGGTAACTGTTTATACACGTGGTGTTATCTAGTGGTCATCATATCCATATCTACAATTTTCCACCCCGTTAAGGTATTAAGCGCGAAATGGTATCGTTACCTATAGCATGCTATTACCCGTCCCAATCCTATCAGTCCCGGAGGCATTTGGGACTTCTAGTCCTACCAAGGGAAGGAATTTTTGGGCTTTTTTCAGGAGTTTAGAAAGGTAAAAATTCTAATGCATCAAACAAAACACATAGGACAGTTATGGGTTACACATAACAATTCAAAGATCAAATAAGCCTCCTCAGAATTGTCGAAATCATGTAGTTTAACACGCCTTACATATAGTGATTAGGTCCAAATTACACCTAACATTAGGCGGGCTGGTTCATTACATATTTTTAGACAATAAAGTCCGCATTAGGCTCGCCTGGTTGTAACTTATCGAAGATTGATGCAGTTAATTAACTACCTACTAGTTTGCCTAAGTGATAACCTATAGGCATGACATCTACTGGTTTCAGAAATAAAGAAGTAAACTGATTACAGAAAGTTGCCAGTTTTAACAAAATGATACGCGTTCTGCAGTTGGTTACTACTGACAGACTAATCTTAAAATGAGTGATTCAGATTTGGTTGATAGTTCTTATAGGCATGCTTTCTAGCGTCGTTAATTTTAAACACTTTTTACAGGCGTAGCAGGAGTGCAGAAATCATACGAGCATGGTATCTAAGATGCAATTGATTATTATTTGACCTATAACTATTTTACTAATGATAGATGCAAAAATGCAGAATCTTAAAGACATGTCTCTATATGCAGAATTCTTATGAGCAGGATATCTATATGATATACAAAGTTCTTATAAGCATGGTTTCTACATATGATAGTGCAGAATTCCTATGAGCATGATTTCTACATATGAAAGTGCAGAATTCCTATGAGCATGATTTCTATATATGAAAGTGCAGAAATTCAAATAAAACTCCTATAGGCAGGATATCTACCCTTAAGCATACATAAATAACCCTTCCCTTTTTACTAAAACCCCATAAGTTATTACAAATTTATTACAAACCAAATGAATCAAACAGAAAATAAAATTACATCAGAGCTTTTAAGCTACATCCAAGGAGCCTAATTCAGACGTAAAGTCTAACAATATAATATGAACCAACTGCCGAGATCAGGTTCCAAAGCCCTTCTCTTATCTGGAGTGTGACAAAGTTCCAAGGAGTTTCAAGAACTCCAAGCAATGCTTACACCCCAATATCATTACAGAACTGAATTAAAGTGCAGTGGAAGGGCCAGCCCTCCAATGTCCAAGTTCAGAGGGAACTCAAGCTCCCAAGGCAAGGCTTGTTGGAGAGGGGGGGGGGGGGGG
>MU720916.1:0-15274 GCA_026770625.1 Nicotiana glauca
CCTAATTAATTCCCTTTTATTTATTTTTAATTTTTGGAATTCTTTACTTGGGGTAAAAATCACGTGCTCACAATGCCTCCCTATGCGATCGCATAGAACAACCAAAAAACCCCTCGAAATCCTTCTATGCGATCGCATCCCCTCTCCTGCGATCGCATAGAGCAAAATCCTGCAGCACTGACCTGCAATTTTCTGCAATAAGCTAAGTCCCAAAAACATCCCGTTAGCCATCCGAATTCATCCCGAGGCCCCCGGGACCTCAACCAAAAGCACCAACACCTCCTATAACATCATTTAAAATTGTTCAAATCATAAAAACACCTCAAACAACACTAAGTCCATCAATTCTCATCGAATTCAAGCCTAAGTTCTTTAAAAACATCCGAAACACGCATTCGATCAAAAACTCAACCAAAACACCTCCGAATCACCTGAAATTTTTCACACACATCCCAAATCACTTAACAAAGCTACATAAACTCTCGGAATTCCATTCCGACTGTCGGATCAAAATCTCACCTATCAACCAGAATTCGTCAAAATACTAACTTCGCCAATTCAAGCCTAATTCTACACCAGACCTCCAAAATTACTTCCGATCACACTCCTAAGTCAAAAATCATCCCCCGAAGCTAACTGAATCATCGGAATTCAAATTCGAGAAATCTAACACATAAGTCAATGTCTGGTTAACTTTTCCAAAACAAACCTTCCTTAAAGAGACTAATTGTCTCATTTCCTATTAAAACCAATCCAAATTAACTCGTTCACACCCAACACTGAAAATAAAGCATAAAAAATAGGAAATGGGGAAAACGAGGCGGTAACTCACGTGACAACGGGTCGGGTCGTCACATCCTCCCCAACTTAAACAAATGCTCGTCCTCGAGCGAGTCAAGAAACATACCTGAAGCCTCAAATAGGTGAGGAATCTGCCCCGCATCTCCCGCTCGGTCTCCCAGGTAGCCTCCTCCATGGGCCGACCTCTCCACTGCACTTTCACCGAAGCGACATCCTTTGACCTCAACTTTCTAACCTGACGGTCCAAAATAGTTGTCGACTCTATATCATAAGTCAAATCACCCTCCAGCTGAACTGTACTGAAATCTAGAACATGGGACGGGTCCCCAATGTACTTCCGGAGCATTGAAACATGAAAAACTGGATGCACGGCCAACAAGCTTGGTGGCAAGGCAAGCTCATAAGCCACCTCCCCAATCATCCTAAGTACCTCAAAAGACCCAATAATCCGCAGACTCAACTTTCCTTTCTTTTCGAATCTCATAACACCCTTTTGTGGGTGAAACCTTCAGCAAGACCTTCTCACCAGTCATATAGGATACATCTCACACTTTCCTGTCCGCATAACTCTTCTGCCTCGACTGCGCTGTAAGGAGTCTCTCCTGAATTACCTTTACTTTTTCCAAAGCATCATGGACCAAATCTGTCCCCAATAGTCTAGCCTCGCCGGGCTCGAACCATCCAACTGGAGATCTACACCTTTTCCCATACAAAGCCTCATACGGTGCCATCTGAATGCTGGACTGATAGCTGTTGTTGTAGGCAAACTCTGCAAGAGGTAGGAACTGATCCCATGACCATCCGAAATCAAGAACACAGGCGCGTAACATATCCTCCAATATCTAAATGGTGCGCTCAGACTGCCTGTCCATCTGAGGGTGAAAAGTTGTACTCAACTGCACCTAAGTGCCCAACTCTCATTGAACGGACTTCCAAAACTGGGAAGTATGCTGAGTGCCCCGATCTGATATGATCGAAACTAGGACACCAAACAACCAAACAATCTCCCGAATATATAACTCTGCCAGCCGCTTTGAAGAATAAGTAGTACACACCGGAATGAAGTGCGCGGACTTGGTCAGCTTGTCTACAATCACCCAAATAGCATCAAATTTCTTCAAAGTCCGCGGGAGTCAGGTTACAAAATCCATAGTGATCCTCTCCCACTTCCACTCGGGAATAACCATCTGCTGATGCAAGCCACCCGGTCTCTGATGTTCATATTTCACCTGTTGAAAATTAAGACACCGAGCTACAAACTCCACAATATCTTTCTTCATCCTCCGCCACCAATAGTGTTGTCTAAGATCCTGATACATCTTCACAGCACTAGGATGAATGGAATACCGCGAGCTATGGGCCTCCTACAAAATCAACTCTCTAAGCCCATCCACATTAGGCACGCAAATCCGCCTTGCATCCTCAACACACCATCATCCCTAATGGTCACGTCTCTAGCATCATTGTGCTGAACTCTGTCCTTAAGGACAAGAAAATACGGATCATCATACTGGCGCCCTCTGATGTGGTCATATAAAGAAGAACGAGAAACCACACAAGCCAATACCCGACTGGGCTCCGATATGTCTAGTCTCACAAACCGATTGTCCAAAGCCTGAACATCAATTGCAAAGGGCCTCTCCCCAACTGGAATGTACGCCAAACTCCCATACTAACCGCCTTTCGGCTCAAAGCATCGGCCACTACATTGGCCTTTCCAGGATGATACAGAATGGTAATATCATAATCCTTTAGTAACTCTAGCCACCTCCGCTGCCTCAAATTGAGGTCCTTTTTCTTGAACAAATGATGAAGACTGCGATGATCGGTGAATACCTCACAAGATACACCATACAAATAATGCCTCCAAATCTTCATTGCATGAACTATAGCACCCAACTCCAAGTCATGGACAGGGTAGTTCTTCTCGTGGGGCTTCAACTGACGAGAAGCATAAGCAATAACTCTACCCTCCTGCATCAATACACAACCAATCCCAACTCTCAAAGCATCACAATATATGGTATAGGAACCTGAAGTTGATGGAAAAACCAACACTGGAGTTGTGGTCAAAGTTGTCTTGAGCTTCTGAAAGCTCTCCTCGCACTCGTCCGACCATACATACGAAGAACCCTTCTAAGTCAACTTAGTCAAGGGCGATGCGATAGATGAAAAACCCTGAATAAACCGGTGATAATAAACTGCCAAACCAAGGAAGCTACGAATCACTGTGGGTGAGGAAGGTCTAAGCCAACTCTGCACTACCTCTATCTTCTTCAGTTCAACCTGAATAGCCTCGCTGGACACCACGTACCGCAAGAAAGCCACTGAGCTGAGCCAAAATTCACACTTGGAGAATTTTTCATAAAGCTTCTCCTCTCTCAATCTCTGCAACACAACTCTTAAATGTTCCCGTGCTCTTTCTAACTACGCGAATACACAAGAATATAATCAATGAAGACCACGACAAATGAATCGAGATAAGGCCGGAACACACTATTCATTAGATGCATGAACGTTGCTGGGGCATTAGTCAGCCCAAAAGACATAACGAGGAACTCATAGTGACCGTATCTGGTCCTGAAGGCTGTCTTAGAAATGTCTGAATCCCTGATATTCAACTGGTGATAGCCTGAACGAAGATCAATCTTGGAAAACACACTAGCTCCCTGAAGCTGATCAAATAAATCATCAATACGAGGCAGAGGATACTTGTTCTTCACTATTACCTTGTTCAGCTGCCTGTAATCAATGCACATTCTCATTGTGCCATCCTTCTTCTTCACAAATAAGACTGGTGCACCCCAAGGTGACACACTAGGCCGAACGAACCCCTTTTCTAGGAGCTTCTGAAGCTGCCTTTTCAATTCCTTTAGCTCCGCTGGTGCCATACAGTACGGTGGAATAGAAATGGGCTGAGTGACCAGCACCAGATCAATGCCAAAATCGATATCTATGTCCGGCAGCATGCCCGGCAAGTCTACAGGAAATATATTAGAAAAATCACTTACAACTAGGACTGAATCAATACTGGGAGTCTCAGCTCCGACATCACTCACAAACGCTAAATAATAAAGACAACCCTTCCCAACCATACGTTGGGCCTTTAAGAAAGAAATTACTCTGCTAGGAACATAATCAGTCATACCACGCCAGTCGATCCTCGAAACGCCCAGAATAGCCAAAGTAACTGTCTTAACATGACAGTCTAGAAAAGCATGACACAGAGATAGCCAATCTATGCCCAGAATAACATCAAAGTCTACCATTCTCAATAGAAATAAATCAGCTCGGGTCTCCAGACCCCCAATAGTCACCAAACATGACCGATATACATGGTTTACAATAATAGTATCGCCCACTGGGGTAGATACATTAACAGGTAAAGCAAGACGCCCTCGGGACGTACCCACATGATAAGCAAAATATGAAGACACATATGAATAGGTGGAATCGGGATCAAATAATACAGCAGCATTTTTGTGGCAGACTGAGACAATACCTGTGATAACAGCATCAGAAGCAAATAGCATCTGACCAACCGGTCATAGCATAGAAGCGAGCTTGGCCACCCTCGAATCGACCTCCACCCATGGGTGACCACTAGCTGCCTGACTCCACCCCTAGTTGATTGGGCGGGTGATGAAGTAGCTGGTGCAGAAGTCGAGGGCTGATCCCTCTGCTGAGAGCGACCGCCACGAAGTCAAGGACAATGCCTCCTCATATGCCCAAACTCCCCGCACTTGTAACAACTACCCGGTGCTAGAGATGGGAACTGAAAAGAACCTCTCGCACCGGAGTGACTAGCAGGTGCACTCGATGCAGAAGAACCCTGAGCTAATGGGGCATGAGATGAACTCTGAGCTGGGAGAGCGCTGAGTGAAGACCGACCCTGCTGGGACCCATGATGACCACGGCCTAAAGATCCCCCACGATACTCTGGACAGGCCGACTGAGTAGGCCTGAAGGAACGACCCCTACCCTGCTGGAACTGGCCCCTCAAAGGAGCTCCACTGTAACTTCCCGATCCACGAGTCCTCTTGGCCTCCCTCTTCTCTCGCTCTTTACGACGAACTAACTTGATCTCACGAGCGATATCCACTAGCTTCTCAAACGTATCACCAGTACTCTTTCTCTAGTTATCAGAATACGGAGATGGTAGTTAACGCCTTCCACAAATCTCCTAATCCTCTCATGGTCTGACGGAACCATCCAAGTAGCATGACGGGCCAACTGTGAAAACCTCATCTCGTACTGAGTCACTGTCATATCCCCATGTGCCAACCACTCAAACTACCTACGCAGCTCCTCCCTGCGGGACTGAGGTACATACTTCTCCAGAAAAAGAGCGGAGAACTGCTGCCAACTCAGAGGTGCTGCACCGGCAGGCCTACGCCTCTCAAAATCCTCCCACCAAGTAAAAACAACTCCTATGAACTGAAAGGTAGTAAATGCCACACCACTCGACTCAAGAATCCCTACTCTACGGAGCATACGCTGACACCTGTTAAGAAAACCCTGGGCATCCTTGCCCTCAGCACCACCGAATGTCGAAGGCTGGAGCATACCAAATCTCTCAAGACGAAGCTGCTCATCGTCTGGCATAGTTGTAACCACGTAGTCCTGAATTGGTGCAACCGGCTGAGCTGGAGGCACTTCCGGCGTCTGAAATCCCTGCACTACCTGCTCAGGTGTGCGAGTAACGAGGGTCTGATTTCCTCCCCCGGCCTGCGAAGTAGCTGCTGCAGTGGTGGCTGAAACTACCTGAGCCAGACCAGTGCAAACTGATAAGATTTATGCCAAGGTCTCCTGAAGACCCATAATCACAATAGGCATAGCTGGTGCCTGAACAGGTGCTGCTGGAATATCCACAGCTGGAGCCTGATCCTAAGCTGCGGCAACTGGTGGATCAGCAGGTGATGCCCCGGCTGCTCTTCCTCTGCCACGACCATGACCGCGCCCACGACCTTTGGCGGCCTTAGTAGGTGGCACTGGTGGTCATCCTTCACTTCCGACAGCTTGTGTCCTCACCATCTGTGAGAGAATAGAAAAGTAGAAGTTTAGTTTTCAGTTCAATAAAGCCGCACGACAAGAGTTCCAAGAATGTGAAGTTTTCCTAAAGGTTTTGCAGCCTCTTGAGGATAAATACAAACGTCTCCGTACCGATCCGCGAGACTCTACTAGACCAGCTCATGACTCGCGAGACCAGGTAACCTAGGCTCAGATACCAACTTGTCACGACCCCAACCCCGATCGTGATGGCACCCAACACATTGCTAGGCAAGCCCGAGAAATTCAATAACCTTAACCATTTTTATACCGTTCATGAATTATTTAACACAAATAAATTACTACGTCATCATACTGAAATTCTAAAATAGAGTTAAAACAGGCGGAAATTCCAAATACCAATACTACTACACAGCCCGAAGAATCTGGTGTCACAAGTCTGAGCCTCTAATATACGATTGTCATCCTACTACATAACATTCTGAAGAAATGCAGAATATAATAAATAGGATAGATGAGAAGATCAGGACTGCGGACGTCATGAAGCAACCTTGATGCTCCCGGATATGATGCTCGACAAAGAAAGTCTCACTCAGCCTTAGTGGATGCACCTGAATCTACAAACAAGGTACAGGGAGTAAAGTGAGTACTTCCAACTCAGTGAGTAATAAACATAAACAAAGGCTGAGAATAAGAAATCCTGAATAGGCACAAAGTAATTCTATAAATATAGTAACTTGAACCCAGCAGTACAAATCACTAAATCAATGAAAACGCTTAAGGATATACCACAACAGAAATAAGTAAATGACAATCAAATATGCAATGCAACACATAAACCGGTACTCTCCAGTACCTGTTGTGGCGTGCAGCCCGCTCTATTTATTTAACGTCGATGACGCTCACTGGGGGTGTGCAGACTCCGGGAGGGGCCCGTTACGTCCCAAGCGCAATATCAAGCCATTTCGTGGCATCCATTAGGCCCTAAGCCTCAAATAAATATCAACATAATACTTCTGCGGCGCGCAGCCCAATCCGACAATAAGTCTAGAATCACATAAGCCCCTCGGGCATAATAACATGTAAAATATTCATCCCAAACTTCATTAGAAATATTATTTAAGTTCCAAGTTTTGAGAAAAAGTGGTTGAGTTTGCAAAACAGTATTAAATACTAGGACTGAGTTCAATTATCAGTAAATATGGTAAGAAACTAGTAAAAACAATCCCTGAAGGATTCAAGTAGTTGGCACGAAGCCCAATTATGATAATTAATCCATTTGTTTAAGGTTGTCAACTAAGCTTCAATCAATTAGGTAGTAATTCTATTAAGCGGGACAGACCAAGTCACGATCCCGGACGGTGCTCTACCCCACGCCCGTTATCCGGCATGCAAGTCACCTCAACATAGCACTACAATGTGCGAATTCGGGGTTTCAAACCCTCAGAACATCATTTACATCTATTACTCACCTTGAACCAGCTATTTCTTTCACTCACGACGCCTTTGCCCCTCGAATTGGCCTCCACGTGCGTCGAATCTATCCAAAATCAGAACAAATGCGTCACATTATGCTATAGGAACAATACCCAATCGAAAATAACTGAAAAACATCAAAATCCCGAAATTTGGCAAAACCTTAGCCCCGGGACCGCATCTCTAAACTAAAAAATTCTTACACCAATGGGTTCCTTATCTCGCCCCGAGTCTATACATATAAAGAACACCAAAATCGGAGACCAAATGACCCCTCAAATTCCAATTTAAAAATCTTAAAAATCCAAGCCCTAGTTTCTTCCATTTGGCTAAATTCTCAAGGATTTCAAGGATAATTCTGCAATATAATCGTGTTTTCAACTCATAGAACTTACCTCCAGTCAATCCCCTTTGAATCCCTCTTCAAATGATCCTAAGTAGCTCTCAAAATGCCCAAAAATGGAGGAAAATGGGTTTGGGTTCGTGGATGAAATGTTTTTAACATTCTACCCAGACCACTGTAGCCAACCCTATGCGATCGCATCCTAACCTCTGCGATCGCATAGAACAAAATTTCCAGCTCCAAATTTAACCCTATGCGATCGCACACCAACTCTTGCGATTACATAGAATAATTTCAACTAAAAATTCCAGATCAAATTTACATTGTGCGATCGCATGCCTCCCTATGCGATTGCATAGAACAACCAAAAAACCCCTCGAAATCCTTCTATGCGATCGCATCCCCTCTTCTCTGATCGCATAGAGCAAAATCCTACAGCAGTGACCTACAATTTTCTGCAACAACCTAAGTCCCAAAAACATCCTGTTAGCCATCCGAATTCACCCTGAGGCCCCCGGGACCTCAACCAAAATCACCAACACCTCCTATAACATCATTCAAACTTGTTCCAATCATAAAAACACCTCAAACAACACTAAACCCATCAATTCTCATCGAACTCAAGCCTAAGTTCTTTAAAAACTTCCGAAACACACATTCGATCAAAAACCCAACCAAAACACCTCCGAATCACCTAAAATTTTGCACACACATCCCAAATCACCTAACGAAGCTTCAACAACTCTCAAAGTTCCATTCCTACCATCGGATCAAAATCTCACCTATCAACCGAAATTTGCCAAAATACTAACTTCGCCAATTCAAGCCTAATTCTACACTGGACCTCTAAAATTACTTCTGATCACACTCCTAAGTCACAATCATCCCCCGAAGCTAACCGAATCATCAGAATTCAAATTCGAGCCCTCTAACACATAAGTCAACGTCTGGTTGACTTTTCCAAAATAAACTGTGACGATCCGACCCGTCGTCACATGAGTTACCACCCTGTTTTCCCCTTATTGTATTGCTTCATGTTTCAATATCAGTATTAGAGTCGATCGGGTATATTTGAATTGGTTTTGGTTGAAAATAAGGCACATAGCCTCTTAGAAGGAAGCTTGTTTTGGAAAAGTCAACCGGAAGTTGACTTGTGAATTAGAAGGCTCGGAAGTTATTTTTGGTGTTTTGGTTAGCTTCAGGGGATGATTTGTGACTTAGGAGTGCGATCGGAATTGAATTTAGAGGTCCGATGTAGAATTAGGCTTGAATTGGCGAAGTTGGAGTTTTGGCGAATTCCGGTTGATAGGTGAGATTTTGATCCAGGGGTCGGAATGGAATTCCGAGAGTTTCAGTAGCTTTGTTAGGTGATTTTGGATATGTCTACAAGTTTTTAGGTCATTCGGACGTCGTTTGGTCGGGTTTTTGATCAAATGTGAGATTCGAAAGTTTTAGTTAATCTTAGGCTTGAATTCGTCGTGACTTGATGATTTTTGTGTTAATGATCGTGTTTTTCTGATTGGAACAAGTTAGAATGAGGTAATAGAACATATATGTATTTTTGGTTGAGGTCCCGAGGGCCTCGAGTTGAATTCGGGTGGTTGAACAAGAGAATTTGGAGTTGAAGTTTGCTGGTTTTGAGTTGCAGCAGGTATTTCCGCATATGCGGAAGGGAGACCGCAGATGCGGCTCCGCAGAAGCGGAAAATTCTCCGCAGGTGCGAAATTGGGTGAGTTCGGCAAGTTCCGCAGAAGCGGAAGTTTATTTCACAGAAGCGAGTCCGCAGAAGCGGGAAAATGATCGCAGAAGCGAAATGGCGATGGCTTGGGAGGTTCCGCAGAAGCGGAACATTTTCTGCATATGCGAGTCCACAGAAGCGGACTATTAACCGCAGAAGCAGTTTTGGATGAGTTGAGGTGAAGCCGCAGAAGTGGACAGCTTTTGCAGAAGCGAAAGTCGCATAAGCGACAGTTTCTCCGCAGAAGCGAAAAATGCTGAGTGTTTAATGAAAAAGTGGGTTTCGATTTTCAGAAGTTAGAAAACATTCTGGGACTTCGGGAGAGGCGATTTTGGGTGATAATTGAGAGATTTCGAAGGGATTCCATCAGGTATGAACTTGTAGCTTCAAATAATGTTGTTATGGTATAAAAACAAGGATTAAACACTGATAATTCAAGGAATTTAAGAGTAAAAAAATGGTGGTTAGGGCTTGAAGCCGAAGAGAGGCTAAATTGATGATTTGAAGGGGCTATTGAACTCCGATTCTTGTGTAATTGATATGTACGGACTCGTGGTGAGACGAGGATTCCGGAAATGCAAAATTTCGTAATTTTTCGAGAAGTGGGCCCGAGGCTCGGGTTTTGCCAACTTCGTATTTTTGGGTGTTTTTCGTGTTCTTTCAATTGAGTTATGTCCCATTAGCTTATTATAACCTATTCCCTGTGGTTTTGATCAAATTCTACACTCGAGGAGGCCGATTTTCGAGGAAAATGCAAGGCGAGCTAGGATTTTGGCCGGTCTGAGGTGAGTAATGGTTATAAATAATATACTGAGGGTTTGAAAACCCGTATTTGCACTATGTGGTACTATGTTGAGATGAGATACGCGTCGTATGTTGAGCGTGGTGATGTTATTACTAGGGATTTGCACTCGGTCCATCCCGATTGAGGACTTACTGTACTTCTTGACTGAGACTGAGTTTATATCCGTATATTTTGGGCTAGTTGCCATGGTTTGGGGCCTTGTGTCAATCTGTAGAACCCTTAGGGGAGCCTGTTGAGCTAATTTACCACACTTTACCTGTTGAACACATACTCTCAGTTATATCCTTAACTATAAAACATAATATGAACCGGTATTAGCAAATTACACTCTAAATGAGCAACACCTAGGGTTGAATACCCTGTCTTAGCTGACGGGGGCCCGAGAGGCCAAGTCTATATTGACTAAGAGGGGTCAAGGACCCATAGTGAGGGTATTTGATATGTACCAGATCGGGCTGCACGCCGCAGTAGTATATACATATACACATATTGGATCGGATTGCACGTCGCAGTGATATATTTACGGATCAGACCGCACACCACAGTATTATAGCGCTTGGGCTGAAGGAGCCCCTCCGGAGTCTGCACACACCCCCAGTGAGCGTAGTCGACTATTATATTGGATCGGGCTACACGCCGCAGCATTATATATATTATATTGGATCGGGGTACACGCCGCTGCATTATTTATGTTATATCGGATCGGGCTGCACGCCGCAGTAGTATTAGTGAGGATCGGGCTGTGTGCCACAGCAGTGTGGGTAAATTATTGGACTGTAGGAGACTGTTACCAGATGTTTCCTGTTTAGCAAGTGTTAATGCCCTACTGTTATTTATGGAACTGCATAGTGTTCTTACAGGATTTCCTTTCTTTCAGTTGTTATTTATTGCTATTACTCACTGAGTTGGAGTACTCACTTTACTCTCTGCACCTTGTGTGTAGATACAGAGACCCCAGAGGTTTAGCTGGGATTATTTGCTGCTGCTCAGTTCAGTGTCAGAGTATTTGAGGTAGCTGCCGGCGTCCGCAGGACCCGATTTTCTCCTCTTGTCATCTCTTTTACTCCCGCACTCGACTTGTTTATGTATAGGATGATATCCAGTTGTATCTAGAGGATCAGACTTGCGGCGCCAAATCTATTGGACTGTTATTACTGTTATTTTCGTTTCCGCGCTATTTTGTTATTAAGAAAATGAGAGTTTATGCTTAATTGGAAATTTTAAGTTTAGTAATTGGGATGGAAATGTTAAATGGTCGGGCTTGCCTAACAAGGTGTTGGGCTCCATCACGACTGGGGGTTGGGTTGTGATAAGTTGGTATCAGAGCCTAGGTTACCAGGTCTCGCGAGTCATGAGCCAGTTTTGTAGAGTCTCGCGGATCGGTACGGAGATGTTTGTATTTATCCTCGAGAGGCTGCAGAACCCTTAGGAAACACTTCATATTTTTGGAATTCTTGTCGTGCGACTTTGTTGATCCGACAACTAAATTTCTGTACTCTATTCTCTCGCAGATGGCGAGAACACGTACTACCGGACGTGGCGGACGACCAACAGTGCCACCCACTAGAGGCCGTGGACGCGACCGTGGTTGTGGTCAAGGCAGAGCAGCAGGGGCAGCACCAGTTGACCCACAAGTTGCCCCTATTCAGGATCAGCCTCCAGCTGTAGAGACTCCAGCAGCACCTGCTCAGGCACCAGCTGTGCCTATTGTGATTCCAGGTCTTCAGGAGGCCCTAGCTCAGATTTTATTGGTTTGCACGGGCCTGGCACAGGAAATCTCGGCCACTACTGCAGCAGCTACATCTCAGACCGGGGATGGTCATCAGATCCCCCGCAGCTCGCACTCCAGAGCAGGTAGTGCAGGGTCTACAGACACCAGAGGCGCCACCAGTTCAGCAGGCTTTCACCTCCTACATTCAGTGGTATTCCGGGCAAGGACGCCCAGGGTTTTCTCGACAAGTGTCGACGTATGCTCTGTACAGCAGGGATCCTAGAGTCGAGTGGTGTATCGTTTACTACTTTTCAGTTCCAGGGAGCAGCCTTCACATGGTGGGAGGCATATGAGCGTCGTAGGCCGGTAAGTGCGGCACCATTGACATGGCAGGAGTTCTCCACTATCTTTCTGGAGAATTGGATACCACAGTCGCAGAGGGAGGAGCTGCGTAGGCAGTTTGAGTGGCTCCATCAGGGAGATATGTCTGTGACGCAGTATGAGGTGAGATTCTTAGAGTTAGCTCGTTATGCTCCATGGATGGTTCCGACTGATCAGGAGAGGATCAGGCGATTTGTAGACGGAATCATTTATCCCATCCGTATTCTAATGACTCGAGAGAGGATCCTGAGCCATACCTTCGAGGATGCAGTGGATATTGCTCGTGACATTGAGACGGCTTGCCTGCAGGAGAGAAAGGAGAGGGAGGCCAAGAGGCCTCGAGGATCGGGTAGCTTCAGTGGTACTCCATCTAGGGGCCAGGTTCAGTAGAGCAGAGGTCGATCTTCTAGGCCCCATCAGTCAGCTCGCTCAGAGTATCGTGGGTTATCTTCTGGTCGGGGTTATCAGGGCTCTCAGCAGAGTCAGCCATCTCTTAGTACACTTCTAGTGCAGAGTTTGTCTCATGCCCCATCAGTTCAGGGTTCATCCTGGCCGAGTGCATCAGTTAGCCACTCTGGCACGAGGGGTTCCCATCAGTCCTGGTTACCAGCACCCGGGAGTTGTTATGAGTATGGTGAGTTCGGGCATATGCGGAGGGAGTGTCCCCGCCGTGCATCCAGTTCATCTCAGCTGAGGGGCCAGCCCTCATCTTCTGGCCCGGTATCTTAAGCACACGCCCCACCAGCTAGGGGTAAGGGTCAGGTAGCTAGGGGTTGCCCCAGAGGGGGAGGCCGATCGAGTGGTGGTCAGGCCCGATTCTATGCTCTTCAGGGCCGTTCAGATGTTGTTGCTTCAGATACTGTTATCACAGGTATTATTTCAGTCTGCCACAGGGATGCTTCAGTTTTATTTGATCCTGGATCCACATATTCCTATGTATCTTCATACTTTTCTCATCATTTGGGTACGACCCGAGGGTGTCTTGCGTTGCCTGTGCATGTATCTACCCAGGTGGGCAATACTATTATTGTAGACCATGTGTATCGGTCCTGTCTTGTTACTATTGGGGGTCTCGAGACCCGAGTTGATTTACTGCTATTGAGTATGGTTGATTTCGATGTTATTCTGGGCATGGATTGGCTATCTCCATGTCATGCTATTCTGGACTGTCACGCCAAGACAGTCACATTGGCTATGCCGGGTATCCCAAGGATCGAGCGGCACGGTACGACTGATTATGTACCCAGCAGGGTAATTTCTTTCTTAATGGCCTAGCGGATGGTTGGGAAGGGATGTGTATCATATTTGGCATTTGTGAGAGATGTTGGAGCTGAGACTCCCTGCCTTGATTCTATTCCCGTTGTGAGGGATTTTCCTGATGTGTTTCCTTCAGACCTGCCGAGCATGCTGCCGGACAGGGATATTGATTTTGGTATTGATTTGGTGCCGGGCACTCAGCCTATCTCTATTCCTCCTTATCGTATGGCACCAGTTGAGTTGAAGGAGTTGAAGGAACAACTTCAGGAACTCCTAGATAAGGGGTTTATTTGTCCTAGTGTGTCACCGTGGGGTGCACCGGTCTTATTTGTGAAAAAGAAAGATGGCTCAATGAGAATGTGTATTGATTACAGGCAGCTGAACAAGGTGACAGTGAAGAATAAGTATCCCCTACCCCGTATAGATGACTTGTTTGATCAGATCCACGGAGCGAGGGTATTCTCGAAGATTGATCTTCGATCAGGCTATCACCAGCTGATGATCAGGGATTTTGATATTATGAAGACAGCTTTCAGGACGAGATATGGGCATTATGAGTTTCTAGTTATGTCTTTTGGGCTGACTAATTCCCCAGTCGCATTCATGCATTTGATGAACAGTGTGTTCCGGCCGTATCTGGATTCCTTTGTGATTGTGTTTATTTATGACATCCTGGTGTACTCTCGTAGCCAGGAGAAGCATGCTCAGCATTTGAGAGTGGTATTTCAGAGGCTGAGGGAAGAGAAGCTTTATGCAATGTTCTCCAAGTGTGAGTTCTGGCTTGAGTCTGTGGCTTTTCTGGGACATGTGGTGTCCAGTAATGGTATACAGGTGGATCCGAAGAAGATAGAGGCAGTGCAGAGCTGGCCTAGACTGACCTCAGCCACTGAGATCCGTAGTTTCCTTGGGTTGGCAGGATATTACCGCTGGTTTGTTCAGGGATTCTCTTCTATTGCATCACCCTTGACCAGGTTGACTCAGAAGGGTGCTCCATCTGTATGGTCCGAGGAGTGTGAGGAGAGCTTTTAGAAGCTCAAGACAGCATTGACCACGGCTCCAGTTTTGATATTGCCAGCAGCTTCAGGTTCCTACACCGTGTATTGTGATGCCTCGAGAGTTGGCATCGGATGTGTGCTGATGCAGGAGGGTAGGGTTATTGCATATGCTTCTCGTTAGTTGAAGCCCCATGAGAAGAACTACCTTGTGCATGATCTGGAGTTAGCAGCTATAGTTCATGCTCTGAAGATTTGGAGGCACTACTTGTATGGTGTTTCCTATGAGGTGTATACTGATCATCGCAGCCTTCAGCATCTGTTCAAACAGAAAGATATTAATTTGAGACAGCGGAGGTGGCTTGAGTTGCTTAAGGATTATGATATCACCATATTGTATTATCCGGGAAAGGCCAATGTAGTGGCCGATGCTTTGAGCCGAAAGATGGTTAGTATGGGCAGCCTGGCGTATATTCCAGTTGGGGAGAGACCCTTTGCAGTTGATGTTCAGGCATTGGCCAATCGGTTAGTGAGATTGGATATTTCAGAGCCCAGCAGGGTGTTGGCTTGCGTCGTTTCTCGGTCTTCCTTATATGATCGCATTCGTGAGCGCCAGTATGATGATCCACACTTGCTTGTCCTTAAGGACAGAGTTCAGCACGATGATACTAGAGATGTGATTATTGATAGTGATGGTGTGCTGCGGATGCAGGGCCGGATTTGCGTGCCCAATGTAGATGGACTTCGAGAGTTGATACTA
>MU720916.1:28909-38965 GCA_026770625.1 Nicotiana glauca
TATTGTCTAAAATCATTTTTCTTTATACATTAAATAATGAATAATAAAATTTACAGAAATAACCGCGAAGTCATTAACAAAAACTTAACATTTAATAATCCAAAAATCCTCCCAGAACCCGGTGTCACAAGTGCATGAGCAATTTCTAAGAAATAATGTAATACAAAAAGCGTCCGGAATACAATATTGGACAGAAATAAATATAGAAAACTGAAAGAGACTCTGCTGGCTGCGGGTCACCTCGAGAAGTGCAGCTCTCCTAAGTCTGCGTATCAACCGTGCTGCTACGCCCAGTAGGCCACTAGAGATGCATATGCCTATGCAACAAAAATGCATAGAAGTGTAGTATGAGTATGAAAACAAAGTGTACTCAATGACTATCCCGTCTAATCTCGAAGAAATAGAGACGAGATGGTCAACTTTGACACTTACTAATGGTCCAATAATGATTTATCCATAATATATTAAACCGTAGATTTTTATAAACATGATTATAATTCAATGGGTTGAAGCAAATAAACAATTCTTTCTTTTATAGAAAATCATTCTTTTTCATCATTTATACATATATTCTTAAGCCAGAAGAGGTAGCAACAACTTCAATAAGTTTCAAAGCAAGCAATACAACTATGTGCAAATCATGCCGAGGTCGACGGCCCGCTCCAACAGAAATGTAAACTGTGCACTGCCGAGGGTCGAACAACGCAAACCATAGATGAATCTATTTAATCTGTCGAGGCGTTCGGCCCGCTCCAAAAATAAACACATAGAGACGTTCAATCAAGAAGTCAACATGGAGCAATTATTTAAAGAAAAGCTAATTCTCTTTTAACAATTTAAGAATTTTAGGTTTAGATCTTTTTAGAAATTCATTTACTATTTTGATGTGATTTTAGCAATTCAACTATCCATAAGATTACAAATATTCCAATTATAGCATGCTTTTGGGTCCTAGACCACCTGGACAATAGCATAATAGTAGCTACGCATGGACTCTCATCACCTCGTGTGTACGTAGCCCCCATAAATAGGAGCACATAATCAGTTATTTCACCTATGGGGACAATTCTCTCTTACAAGGTTACAAAGGAGACTCACCTCGCTCCGAACCCTATATTCCGATTCAAGAATGTGCATAAACCTTCGAATTTGGAGCTGAACGATCCAAAACTATTCAAATAGGGTAAGAACTAGTCAATACATGCTTAAAAGTTCATATTCTAATCATTAAACCAATTTCCCAATCCTAGATGCAAGATTCCTAAAATTCATCCTCTGCCCCACGTGCCCGGATTCCTGAAATATTTTGAATAATATTGTTACCCATAACCTAAGGATCAAGAATATATGATTTTTACTCCATTCCCTAACAATTTTCGTGGTTAAATCTTGCTTTTACCAAATTCTAGGTTTTTCATCTAAAACCCTTGACTTTCCCTAATTTTCACATGTTAATCTACCCATAATCTATGTATTTAACTTAAGATGTATAAAAATTACTTACCTCTTTGATGATGATGGAATCCCTCCTCAAATGCTCTCAAAAATCGCCTAAGGTCAAGTGGGAATAGTCTAAGTCTCGGAATAAAAAGCCACAGCTCCAGACACAGAAGTCGCATTTGTGACTCCAGGGTCGCAATTGCGATGTCGCATTTGCGATAAAAGCTTCGCAAATGCGAAGCCTAGCTTGCCCCTGCCCCTTCCCTTGTCGCATTTGCGACAAAATCTTCGCAATTGCGAAGATCACTGCCTCGCAATTCCCATCCCCCATTTTGCAATTGCGAACTTTCCTCCCCAGCACCCAGGCTCGCAAATGTGAACGGGACCTCGCAAATGTGAGGTCACATTTGCGACCCAAGAATCGCAAATGCAATCATACCAGCACCAGCAATCCTATTTCTTAGCAAATCACTCCGAAGCTATCCTGAATCTCACTCGAGCCCCCAAGGCTTCAAATCAAACATCCGCACAAGTCCTAAAACATAACACGGACTTGCTCGAAGTCTCAAATCACATCAAACAATGCTAAAATCATGAATCGACCTCCAATCCAAGCTTAATTAACTTTAGAATTTCAAACTTCTATTTTTGATGTTTAAACCTATCAAAACACGTCCGATTAACCCCAAATTTTGCAGGCAAGTCATATTCAACATTACGGACCTACTCTAACTTTCGAAATCGGATTCCGACCCCGATACCAAAAATTTCACTTCCGGTCAAACTTCTCAAAACCCTTCAATTTCTATCTTTAGCCAAATGACTCCAAAATGATCCACGGACCTCCGAATTCACTTCTGATCGCGCTCTCAACTCCAGAATCACCATACAGAGCTATTCACAAACCCGGAATACCAAACGGACATTGATAACACTCAAATGCACTTCAAGCTAAACTTATGAAATTTCTTCCAAAATGCTAAATTCCACAATAGGTGCCAAAATGCTCCCAGGTTATCCAAAACCCGAACCGGGCATACGCCCAAGTCCAAAATTATCATACGAACCTGCTGAAACCTTTAGATCCCGATTCCGAGTTCGTTTAGTCAAAAATCCTGTCCTAGTTAATTATTTCATCTTTAAGCTTCTGAAATGAGAATTCTCTTCCCAAATCAACTTCGAACTTCCTGAAATTTAATTCAGACCGCGCGTACAAGTCATAATACCTGAAATGAAGCTGCTCATGGTCTCTAACTGCTGAACGACGTGCTAGAGCTCAAAACCACCGGTTGGGTCGTTACAGTTATTTAAAAGTCACTAGTAGATACAAAATGTAATAACATACGTACTTTCATAGGGCTTATCAAAACTCTCTAGACATTTTTACTATTTAAAGGGTGATATTAAGAAAAATGAACGGCTAAAGTATAGATCCATCAAGCGTAAAAGAAATTAAGCAATGACAAAGAAAATATAAATCACACGAGTGGAATGATATTAAGCAAATTGATACTTAATAATAATTTCTATAGAATATTAAATATTCGAAACATAAATTTAAATCATACCCAAGGAAATATATTCAGTACATCATAGGTTGCTACTCATAATAGCTAGCATACCTTATGTCTTGCTAGTGATTATGCGGAAAATAGTTAGTTGCAATAGGAGTAGTTAGAAGGACAATCCAAAACCTTCCAAATGTTTTTTATGTGAAGGAATCAATTTCACATATCCAGTAGGTTTAATCTCTCATATGCAAGATAAATACAAAGAGAATATGCATAAGTGTGAAGTTTGCTCAAACTATTTCAGAACTTTTGAAGATCTTCAGCTTCACCAGGAAACTAAAAAACACTCTTAGAGTTTCTTCTCTCTCACTTTTTTTTTGTTTTTAGCTGTCTAGCTTCTTTGATTTTTAATTTTTTACTTCCTTGAAAATGATTAGAGATAGAGATACTGGTATAGATTTAGTAGAATAAAAAAAAGTGTTGCAAGTGGTGATTAAATTCGTTAATTCTGTTGATGATTTTTGCTATCACCAATTCGTCCGAAGTCCATAGGAAAAAATCACTATACTGAAGGAACTAGATGGTCATCATACTGAGTCAGTCAACGATAATTATGCTGAGTTCAAGAAGTGCAAAGTATATTTAGAAGGACGTCTCAATAAAATTCGTGGCCTAAAGCCAAATTTTAATAAGGGGCCTTTTTCTCTTTTTTTTTTGTTTATATTGTAGTTATCTTACAAAATGTAATACAAATATTTATTTTGGTTTTTTCCTTTCTTTTTGTCTGTAATTTAGTTATCTTACAAAATATAATACGTAATACTAATATTTATATTGGTAAGACAATTCAAGTTACTAAGATGTTAGCCACGTATTTACCATGTGTTACCATGGATCTTATTGTAAAAAATATTATTTACTAATATGAAGATTTGAGTATCTTAATTCAAAATTCTAAAATATTTCTACCTATCTATATAGAATAACAAAAGCAAAACTATAAGAGAATGCCTAGTTCATTACGCACAATTCAACACATGTCAAATTTTAGAACACATCTCCAATAACAAAAGCAAAACTATAAGAGAATCCCAAGTGGATTACCCTCAATCCAACACTTGTCAAATTTTAGAACACATCTCCAAGATAGTTGGAGTTTAAAATTAATTTAAAATATAAATCATGGAAATAAACTTGGAACTAACAAATTTCAAACGAATTGTATGTTTTCTCCCACTTTTTTGTTGGTAGTTTTTTAATAAATAATTGTACATTCAAATTTATAAATTATATTTATAAATAAAAAGTAAAATAAAAATAGTAGAAGGATGGCTGATTGTCACGACCTGGATTTTTTACCATTGGGAGTTGTGATGGCGCCTACTAGTGAAAGCTACACAAGCCAATCTTTCTAATTGTTTAACCCTATTCATTTTTAATCCCTTAACAATAGTGAATAAACATTATATAAGCAACAGATATAATAAAGTGGAAGACTAAAATGAATAATTTAATAATAATATAGATACCAATCCATAAACATAAACTACGCAGAATTGGTGCACAATCTCACAGACTATCTACGTGTGGATCGAATGACACGCCACCATGGGTATGTTATTTGTATCGGTGACACGCCGCCATGGTTATGTTGTGTGGATCGAGTGGCACGCTGCCATGGTTATGCTGTTTGGATCGGGTTGCGCACCGCAACAATGTGATATTCAGTACAGTTTCCCATATTTGTTTATTGTGTTATGTTTCCTATTTTTCTGAAGGAAGCTCATATTAGTTGTGCGCCCGCGTCGCATGTATGATTCGCCAGCGGGGTAATTGAAATTCCTTTTCAGATTCCATTTTCCTTTTGTATCGCATTCTAATTGGTAACCTATTGGCACATTGTGGCATCATATGAGACTTTTGATTATGCCTGGGGTGGCTTATTGCTTGAGCAGTTCGTACTGGTTGAGGCGAGATTTTTGAATTTAGGATCATTGCAATCTGAGTATATGAAGTAAATTATGGAGATAAGACCATTATTTGGCCCTGAATGAGGTGATGGTTCTGTCGAATGATTTGTTGACTCGGCAGTTGGTTATGAATTTCTGCACATCCCTTCCATCGTGGCGGTATTGTAAAGGTTGGAGTAAGACCTATGTAAGTCATGGGGTGCAATGGGAGCATCGGATTAGTAGGATTTTGACTAAGTTGATCAGAAAATGTTATTGTGGTCCGGTGAGTAAAGTGATGCAAAGTGTGAATTTAGCAGAGTTATGCAGTCAGGTTTGGGTACAGCGTGTGGTGATTAATATGGTGATCTTATGGTGGGAACAGGTCGGGCATAGAATCCCGGATGTTGGAATTGGGCTCTAAGGCTTATTTTCTTGAACAAAAGGGAATATCTTCAGGATTGATCGAGCTGATGTGCTCAACTGAGTTTTGGTGGCACGAAAAGGTCCATGAGAAGTTAAACAGCGATTTCAGACTACTTTAGTGTAGTTTTCAGCACGTTCGAGGACGAATATATGTTTAAGTGGGAGAGAATGTAATGACCCGACCGATTATTTTGAGCCCTAGCATGTCGTTCAGCAGTCCGAAGGCATGAGTAGCTTCAATTCAGGTATTACGACATGTACACGTGGTCTGAATTGAATTTCGGGAAGTTCAGAGTTGATTTGGAAAGAGAATTCTTATCTCGGAAGCTTAAAGTTGAAAGAATGAACTAAGATTGGAATTTTGGGTAAACGACCTTAAAATCGGGATCTGAAGGTTCTAGTAGGTTCGTATGATGATTTTGTACTTGGGCATATGCCCGGATTGGGTTTTTAATAACCCGGGAGCGTTTTGGCGACTATTGTGGGAGTTAGCATTTTGGAAGAAATTTCTTAAGTTTGGCTTGAAGTGCATATCAGTATTATCGATGTCCGTTTTGGATTCCGAGACTGTGAATAGCTCCGTATGGTGATTCTGGAGTTTGGGGCGCGATCGGAAGAGAATTTGGAGGTCCGTAAGTCATTTTGGAGCCATTTGGCTAAAGATAGAAATTTAAAGGTTTTTGAAAAGTTTCACCGGGGGAGGACTTTTTAATATCGGGGTCAGAATCTGATTCTGAAAGTTGGAGTAGGTCCGCAATGTCAAATATGACCTGTGCGCAAAATTTGAGATCAATCGGATGTGATTTGATAGGTTTAAACGTCGGAAATAGAAGTTGGAAATTTCAAAGTTCATAAAGCTTGGATTGGAGGTCGATTCATGATTTTAGCATTGTTTGATGTGATTTGAGGCCTCGAACAAGTCCGTAATGTGTTTTGGGACTGGTTGGTATGATTGGTTGGGGTCATGGGGGCCTCGAGTGGATTCCGAGTGGTTAACGGATCAAAAAATAGGATTTTTGGAAGGTTGAGGACTGCTAGTTGCTGTCATAACCGCACTTGCGGAAAGGGGGCTACAGAAGCAGCTAGGAAGGCACAGGTGCGAATTTTTGGTCAAGGTCTTGAGGACCGCAGATGCGGTAGGTTCCGTAGAAGCGGGACCGCATCTGCGGAGAAGTGGTTACAGAAGTGGATTGGTACGGCTCAAAGTGGACCGCAGATGCTGTCAAATTTCCACAAAAGCGGGACCGCATCTGGGGAGGGCATATCGCAGAAGTGAAAAAGGGCAGCCTTGGGTGGACCGCAGAAGCGGTGATTGATCCGCACCTACGAAATCGCATAAGCATCTAGGGACCGGAGGTGCGAAAATCGCTGGAGGCAGAAGGGATGTTTTAAATTGGGGTTTGAGTTCATTTCACCCATTTTTCATGGCTTAGGCGATTTTTGGGGGAGCTTCAAGAGAGGATTTTCGTCATCAACGATAAGGTAAGATATGCTCACCTATTATGAGTTAAATACATCAATTATGTGTGGATTTAAGCATGAATTGTGTAGAAAAACTTGGGGTTTTGAGGGAAAAACCTAGAAATTATATTTTTGGAATTTATCTACAATATTGAGTATGGAATTTAGTGAAAATTATATATTTGAGTTTCTAAGGTCATGGGTAACCTTTACCTTCAAAAAATTTCGGATTCCGGGCACGTGGGCCTGAGGGCGTTTAGGTCCACTTTTCGATCGGGGTTAGGAATTTCTATAAATTAGATTGTAATGAATAATTGAGCATATATTAATGGATTTGCATAACCGTTGGCTAGTTTTGGAGCGTGGTGCGTCAATTAGAGTCTTCGGAAGGGCGTGGAATGCCGGGTTGGATCTTCGGAGCGAGGTGAGTCTCCTTTCTAACCTTGTAAGAGGGAAATGTCCCGGTAGGTGTAATAATTGATTACGTGCTCCTATTTTCGGGGGCTACGTACGCATGAGGTGACGAGAGTCCATGCATAGCTACTATTATGCTGTTGTCCGGGTAGTTAGGACCCAAAATCATGTTATACTTGGATTATTTATGAACCCATTGATAACTTGAATTGCTTAAATCGCCTTGGATTACTAAATAAATTTAAAAAGAGATTAAACATCATTTTTCCTGAATTGTTAAAAAGAGAAATTATCTTATTTGGATAAATATCCCCGATAAGTTCTTAATTGGCTGCATGATTCGCGAGCAAGGTATGTGTTTATTTATGGAACGGGCCGAACGCCTCGGCAGATTAAATAGATGTATCTATGATTTGTGTTGTTCGACCCTCGGCAGTGCACAATTTACATTTCTGTTGGATCGGGTTGTCGCCTCGGTGTGATTTGCGCATGTTATATTGTTGCTTGAGAATTTTAAATGTGAAATTTACCCTTCGTGTCTTGATATAAATTGATAAGATAATGTAGAGTAAACCGTGAAAATTCTTTATTATTTGTTGACGGTGTTTTATCTGTTTCCGACTTCGTGAATTAGAACTACTATATAAGTCCATGATTTCCTCACATTTTTAGTATATTGTCAATTGACCCCTAGTAAGTGTCAAAGTTGACCATCTCGTCTCTACTTCTTCGAGATTAGGCGGGATACTTATTGAGTACACGTTATTTACGTACTCATACTACACTTCTGTGCATTTTTGTTGCACAGGTATATGTATCTCTAGCAGCCTACTCGGCGTAGCAGCGCGGATGATTCTGGGACTAGGTGAGTTTCATTATTCGAGGCAACCCACAACTAGTGTAGTCCCTTTCAGCATATTGTATTTATTTCCTGTCCACTGTATTTCGGACGGATGTTGTATTTTCTTTCCCTATCAGTAGATGCTCATGCACTTGTGACACCAGGTTCTGGGAGGATTTTGGATTATTCAGGATTAAGTCCTTTATTTACTTTAAGTTCATTTTTTGTAAAATCTTTATTGTCTAATATTCAATGTATAAGAAAAATGATTTCCGCAAATACTAAAACTGGGATTTGATTATGCATTCTTGGTTGGATTGCCTGACAGCGGTGTCTGGTGCCACCACGACCCTCAGTAGATTTTGGGTCATGACAGGCTCGGCTTGAAATACAAATTGTGAAGATGTAGGAGATAAGTAACTCCTTGGAGCTTGGGCTCAAGTGATATTGTGAAATACGAGATGAAAGTGAAAGAAAGAGAAGAGTTAATGATTTATTTCCCTTGCCGGGACATTGTGGTTATTGATGTAGTACCCTTGCCAGGTTTTTATTGGTTTGTTTGTGTACCCTAGCCGGGGCTTCCATTCTTGTTTTATTATTTCCCTTGTCCTTGTTTGTGATTGTTGACTGGGTGAGGAAGAATGTTAAAGCACGAAGGGTGATGACATGCATTGAATGATATTTGTGGATCGGGTTACGCGCCGTAATAATGCTAAATGATATGGATCAGGTTGCGCGTCGGAACAATGATAAATGATATGATTCGGGTTGCATGCCGCAAAAATGGTATATATAGATCGGGTAGCACGCCGCAACAGTGGTTTTATATATTGGGATCGGGTTAAGCGTCGCAACAATTATTGATACAAGTATGTTTGTTTGGGTATTTTCTTCTTGTCCGCTGTAAATTCCAAGTTGCCCTTAGATTGTTATTCTGGACTTACTATCAATATTGATATCTCCCCCCAGCATGCTACCCATCCCATATTGATTGCTCGTCTTGTATTTTTGATTTCACTGTATATGTATGTGATTGCACAGGTTTATATAGTAGTCCAGTCTAGCCTCGTCACTACTTTGCCGGGGTTAGGCTACACTCTTACCAGCACATGGGGTCGGTTGTGCTGATACTATACTCTGTGCTATTTGCACAGGTCCAGGTTTCGAGCAGCAGCAGCAGCAGCAGTTTTAGTACGAGAGAAGGCCTTCAGTCCATCGAGACACCGAGGTAGCCTTGCAGGTGTCTGCAGCCCCAGCGTCTCCTCTATCCTTACGTTAGACTGTCATCTCATTGTACTCGAGATAAACAGATTTATGTTTCTTTCAAACTTTGTATTTAGTACTTCTTAAATGTTCGTGAGTATGTGACTCCAGTTCTTGGTAGAGATACATGTTGGAATTCTGTATTTTATTCAGCTATTTAAATTTAAGACTTCCGCTTATGACTCTAATTCCGTTGCTTTTATTTTAATGCTGTTAATTATTAAAAAGAAACATGTGTTTAACGAAAAGTTATTATGTTTGGCTTGCCTAGCTCCTATTAGTAGGCGCCATCACGACCCTCGAGGGTGGGAAATCCGGGTCGTGACAAGTTGGTATCAAAGCACTAGGTTACATAGGTCTCACAACTCACAGACAAACTTGGTAGAGTCTGAGGGATCGGTACGGAGACGTCTGTATTTATCCCCAGAGGCTACAGAGTTAGGAAAAGTTTCACATTTGTTCTTTCTTGTCATGCGGTTCTGTTTCTCAATGCCAATTGAATTTTTACTCTATTCTTTCATAGATGACGAGAACACGTGCTTCCTCATCGACTGATCAGCAGTCCGAGCCCCAGGCAACTCCCTCTAGGGGCAGAGGATGAGACCGTGCTACACGCCGAGGTAGGGGCAGAGCTCAGCTGTGACGACCCGATTCGTCGTCACGTGAGTTACCACCCTGTTTTCTCCATTATATGCTTGTTCATGTTTCAATATATGTACTTGGTGAATTTGAGTCAATTCGGATCGAGTTT
>MU720916.1:41447-52388 GCA_026770625.1 Nicotiana glauca
ATTATTTATTGCTATTACTCACTGAGTTGGAGTACTCACTCTACTCCCTGCACCTTGTGTGCAGATACAGGGATCCAGGAGGGCAGTTGATATATACATTGCTGCTATTTCAGCTTACTGCGGAGTTATCGAGGTAGCTGTCGGCGTCCGCAGGACCCGATCTCTCCTTCCCGTTATCTCTTGTACTTCTGCTTTAGACTTGGTTGTATAGGATATTATTCAGATATTTAGAGGCTCAGACTTGTGACACCAGATCTTGTTGGGTTGTTATTTCAGTTGTTTTGAATTCCGCACTCTTATCATTATTATGAAATCAGGATATTTTACCTAAATTTGGAAAAAAAAATTTAATAATAATTAGATTGGTTAATGGGTAATGGCCGGGCTTGCGTAGCAATGTGTTGGGCGCCATCACGACCGGGGTTTGGGTCGTGACATCAGCCCTGAGTAGCAGCACTAGTAGCGGAGCCTCAGGTTGGCTTTGACGAGGAGGTTCCGGCCCCAACCGCAGCAGTTTGGGTGGGCCCAGCTCAGGACCCAGAGGGGTTTATTGCTGCCTCAATTTTTCAGGATGCTCTGGTCCGGTTGGTGGGCCTCATGGAGAGTATCACCCGAACAAAATTGCTTCCTGTAGCACCAGCCACTTCTCAAGCTGGAGGAGGAGCCTAGACTCTTGTTGCACGTACTCCGGAGTTGGTAGCTCCCAGGGTCAGGTTCCAGTGGTTCAACCAGCTATGGCAGTTCTGCCGGTGGTAGTTGCTCAGACCGGCAATGGTGCGGCTATGTCCGCAGATGTTTTGTGGAGGCTAGACAGGTTCACCAAACTCTTCACTACTTCATTCAGCGGTGCTTCTTCTGAGGACCCCCGGGACTTCTTATATAGCTGCCACAAGGTTCTTCAGAACATGGGCATTGTTGAGTCCAATGGAGTTGATTTTGCTGCATTTCGCCTATCTGGATTCGCCAAGACTTGGTGGAGGGATTACTGTTTACCTAGACCATCAGGGTCGCCGTTTTTGACTTGGGATCAGTTTTCAGAGTTATTCCTGGAGAAGTTTCTCCCCGTTACTCAGAGGGATGCTTATCGGAGGCAGTTTGATTGCCTCCAGCAAGGTTCTATGACGGTCACTCAGTATGCGACCAGGTTCATTAATCTAGCTCGCCATGCTCTTGTCATACTTACCACTGAGAGAGAGAGGGTGAGTATATTTATTGATGGTTTGATTCAGCCGATTCGTCTCCGGATGGCTAGGGAGACTGGTAGTGAGATCAACTTTCAGGAGGCGGCCAATGTGGCCCTCCGAGTTGAGATGGTCCTGTCACAGGGAGGTGGTCACGGGGGAGACACGAGAGCCCATCATTCCGGTAGATTCAGTAGTACCACATCTGGAGGTAGAGATTCATATGGTAGAGGCCATCCTCCTAGGCCCTTTCAGTCGGCCCTTCAGGTTTCTCACAGCATATAAGGTGGTCGTGCTTCTCAGGTACATTATTCTGATCAACGATGATTTAGTGCACCGTCAGCTCCTATCTGTGCACCGCCACTTCAAAGTTTTTGTGGAAGTCATTCAGGTTGCCAGGGCTAGCCTCAGTTTCCTCAGCCACAGCATTCGGAGGGATGTTATGAGTATGGTGAGTATTGTCACCTCAGGAGGGCTTGCCCGAGATTGAGGGGTACTCAGTCGCAGCAGCAGGGTCCATGTCCTATGATTCTGGCACCAGATGCCCCACAGCCAGCCAGAGGTGGAGGTAGAGGTCATAGAGGTGGAGCTCAGACCGCCAGGGGCGGAGGTCAGCTAGCAACAGATCGACCTAGGGATACAGTTAAGGGTGGTGGGGCCCAGCCCCGTTGTTATTCTCTTCAGGCTAGGCCCGAGGCTGAGGCTTCAGATGCAGTCATCACAGGTACGGTTCTGGTTTGTGATCGAGATGCTTTAGTACTATTTGATCCAGGGTCTACGTATTCATATGTTTCATCTTACTTTGCACCATGATTGGTCATGCCTAGTGATGCTTTGGGTATTCCTGTATATGTGTCTACACCGGTGGGTGACTCTATCGTGGCCGATCGAGTTTGTCGTTCGTGTGTTGTAGTGATTGGGGGTCTGCAGACCCGTGTAGATTTGTTGCTCTTAGGTATGGTTGACTTTGATATCATTTTGGGTATGGACTGGTTATCACCCTATCACAAAATCTTGGACTGCCATGCCAAGACTATGACCTTAGCATTGCCAGATATGCCTCGTTTAGAGTGGAGAGGCACTCCAGGTTATTCTACCTGCAACGTCATTTCGTATGTGAAGGCTCGACGCATGGTCGAGAAGGGGTGTTTGGCCTATTTGGCCTATGTTCGTGATTCCAGTGCTGAGGTTCCTCCAATAGATTTTGTGCCTATTGTCTCAGAGTTTCCATATGTTTTCCCTTTAGACCTGCCGAGTATGCCACCCTACAGGGACATTGATTTCTGTATTGATTTGGCTCCGAGCACCCAGCCCATTTTTATCCCGCCATATCGTATGGCCCCGCCGGAGCTGAAGGAGTTAATGGACCAGTTGCAGGATTTGCTAGAGAAGGGTTTTATTAGACCCAGTGTTTCGCCTTGGGGCACGCCAATGCTATTTGTCAAGAAGAAGGATGGATTGATGGGGATGTGCATAGATTACCGGCAATTGAACAAGGTAACAATTAAGAATAAGTATCCACTACCGAGGATCGATGATTTGTTCGACCAGCTTCAGGGTGCCAGGGTATTTTCCAATATTGACTTGAGATCTGGCTACCATCAGATGAGGATTAGGGCTTCCGATGTCCCTAAGATAGCTTTTCGCATTTGGTATGGGCATTATGAGTTCTTGGTCATGTCATTTAGGTTGACCAATGCCCCAGCAGCATTTATGGAGTTGATGAACCGAGTGTTCAGGCCATATTTGGACATGTTCGTGATAGTCTTTATTGATGATATTTTGGTGTACTCCCGCATCCAGGAGGAGCACGAGCATCAACTTAGAGTGGTTCTTCAGACTCTGAAGGATAGTCAATTATATGCCAAGTTCTCCAAGTGTGAGTTCTTGCTGAGTTCAGTAGCATTTCTGGGTCACTTGTATTAGCAGAGGGTATTCAGGTGGACCCGAAGAAGATTGAGGCAGTCAAGAACTAGCCTAGACCAGCATCAGCTATAGAGATTCAGAGTTTCTTGGGATTGGCAGGCTACTGCCGTCGGTTTGTGGAGGGGTTTTCATCTATTGCAGCCCCGATGACCAGGTTGACCCAGAAGGGTTCCTAGTTCTGATGGTCGGACGAGTGTGAGGCGAGCTTTCAGAAGCTCAAGACAACTCTGACTATGGCACCGGTGTTGGTTTTTCCCACGGGAACTGGTCCTTATACCATTTATTGTGATGCTTCCCGTATTAGGCTTGGTGCAGTGTTGATGCAGGATGGCAAGGTTATTGGCTATGCTTCGAGGCAGTTGAAGATTCATGAGAAGAACTATCCAGTGCATGATTTAGAGTTGGCAGCTATTGTTCACCCCGTGAAGATTTGGAGGCACTATTTGTATGGCATGGCATGTGAGGTGTTCACTGACCACAAGAGTCTTCAGTATTTGTTCACGCAAAAGGAGTTGAATTTGAGGCAGAGGAGGTGGTTGGAGTTGTTGAAAGATTATGATGTCACCATTTTATATCATCCAGGGAAGGCAAATGTGGTGGCCGATGCTTTAAGTAGGAAGTCAGCCAGTATGGGCAGTCTTGCGTATATTCCAGTCAGTCAGAGGCCGCTCGCTTTGGATGTTTAGGCCTTAGCCAATCAGTTCGTGAGACTGGATGTTTTCGAGCCAAGTCGTGTGTTGGCTTGCAAGGTCGCTCATTCTTCATTATTCGAGCGTATCCGTGATCAGCAATTTGATGATCCCCATTTATGTGTCCTTAGAGACATGGTGCAGCGCAGAGGCGCCAAGCATGTTACTTTAGATGCGGATGGAGTTTTGAGATTGCAGGGTCGAGTTTGTGTGCCCAATATGGATGGACTTCGAGAGTTGATCTTAGATGAGGCTCATAGTTCCCGGTACTTTATTCATCCAGGCACTGCGAAGATGTATCAGGATTCGCGACAGCATTATTGGTGGCGTAGAATGAAGAAGGATATTGTAGCATATGTGGCTCGTTGTTTGAACTATCAGCAGGTTAAGTACGAGCATCAGAGGCCTGGTGGTTTGTTTCAGAGGATTGAGCTTCCCGAGTGGAAGTGGGAGAGGATCACTATAGACTTCGTTACCGGACTTCCGTTGACTCGGAAGAAATTTGATGCGGTTTGGGTCATTGTGGATAGGCTGACCAAGTCAGCTCATTTCATTCCCGTGGCAGTCTTCTATTCATCTGAGAGGTTAGCTGAGATTTATATCCGGGAGATTGTTCGCCTTCAGGGTGTGCCGACATCTATCATTTCGGACTATGCAGTTTACCTCGCGCTTCTGGAGAGTAGTTCAGCGAGAGTTGGGCACACGAGTCGAGTTGAGAACAACATTTCATCCCCAGACGGACGGTTAGTCCGAGCAGACTATTCAAATTTTGGAGGATATGCTCCGGGCTTGTGTTATTGACTTTGGAGGTTTGTGGGATTAGTTCTTGCCTTTAGCAGAGTTTGCCTATAACAACAGCTACCAGTTGAGCATCCATATGGCTCCTTATTAGGCCTTATATAGTAGGCGGTGTCGGTCTCTAGTTGGATGGTTTGAGCCGGGAGAGGCTCGATTGGTAGGTACAGATTTGGTTCAGGAGGCCTTGGACAAGGTCAAGATCATTCTAGATAGGCTTTGTTCGGCTCAGTCCAGGCAAAAGAGCTAGCAGATCGTAAGGTTCGAGATGTAGCTTTCACGGTTGGTGAGCGAGTATTTCTCCGAGTGTCACCTATGAAGGGCGTGATGAGATTTGGGACGAATGGAAAGCTTAGCCCTAGATTCATTGGTCTGTTTGAGATTCTCGATCGAGTGGGAGAGGTGGCTTATAGACTTGCATTGCCGCCTAGATTATCAGTTGTGCATCCAGTTTTTCATGTATCCATGCTTCGGAGGTATCACGGAGATCCAGCCCACGTGTTAGATTTCAGCACTGTCCAGTTGGAGAAGGACTTGTCTTTTTGAGGAGGAGCAGGTAGCTATTATAGACCGGCAGGTTTGTCAGTTGAGATCCAAGAGTTTTCCTTCTATTCGTGTTCAGTGGAGAGGTCAGCCCCCTGAGGCATCGACCTGGGAGTCCAAGTCTGATATGCGGAGTCGTTATCCTCATCTTTTCCCCGACTCAGGTACTTCTTTTTTTTTGTCTGTTCGAGGACGAACAGTTGTTTTAGAGGTGGAGAATCTGATGACCCAAAGGATCATCACTTGTTTCCTTACTCTTTCTGTGCTTCCGAGGCTTTGAAAACCTCATTTAGGGTTGCCTCGATTTGCATGGACAGTCCGGGCGCTTAGCCAGAAAGCTTAAATGTGAAATTTGTGAAAAATGATAAAATTTGGTATTAAAATGAATAAGTTTTACTTTGGTCAACATTTTGGGTAAACAGACTCAGACCCATGATTTGACGATCCCGGAGGGTCCGTAGAAAAATATGGGACTCGGGCGTCTGCCCGGAATCAAATTCCGAGGTCCCAAGCCCTAGAAATGAATTTTTGAGTAAAATTGTTTTTCTAAAATTAAGGAAATTAGAAATAAAATTTGATTAGAAGACTGTGGTATCGGGCCCGTATTTTGGTTCCGACACCCAGTACAAGTCTTATAATATGATTTAAGCGCTTCCTGTGAAATTTGGTTGAAAACGGACGTCGTTTGACGTGTTTCGGACTTAAAATGGAAATTTGATGTTTTATCAAAACTTGCAAGAAATTATGAATTTTTAGGTTGAATTCGATGTATATGATGTTATTTTGGCGATTTGATCGCGCGGATAAGTCCGTAGGATATTTTTGAGGCTGTATGCATATTTGGTTTGGAGCCCCGAGGCCTCGGGTGAGTTTTGGATAGGCGTCGGAGTGCATTTTGAACTATGAAAAATTTCTGGTGTTTCTGACCTGCAGTCTTCACAAATGCGATCATTGTATCGCAAATGCGAAGGTGGACTCTCGCAAATGCGACATTTCTGTTCGCAAATGCGAAGTCCCCAGTTGTGCCCATGGTTCGAAAATGCGAACTATTGTTCGCAATTCCCACAAATGGTCGGGGTTCGCAATTCCCGTATCTGCAGCCCAGCAATTTTTATACTTAGTCGTTTTTTAGTCATTTTTCACCCCATTTTCAAAACACAACTCCTTTGGGTGATTTTTCAAGAACAAGTTTCATTCCAAATCAATTGTAAGTCGATTTTTACTTAATTCCTTCAATCATTAACATCATTTGACATGTTTTCCACTTAAAATCAATGATTTTCAGTAGTGAAATTGGGGTTTTTGGGTAGAACCTAGGTTTTCTAAAAATTGGTTATTTGGACCTCAATTTGAGGTCCGATTTCAAACCAAATTACATATTTGAGTTCGTGGGGGAATGGGTAACCGGGTTTTGGTTCGAACCTCGGGTTTTGACCACGTGGGTCCGAGGGAGATTTTGGAATTTTTGGGGAAAACTTGGGAAATTTATTTTTATGCATTCAAATTGATTCATTTAGTATTTATTAAAGTAATTGAGCAATTTGTGACTATATTCGAGCGGATTGGAGGTGGAATCGCAGGGTAAAGCGATAGTTGAGGTTTGAGTGGAATTCAAGGCATCGAGGTAAGTGTTTGGTTTAACCCTAGCTTGAGGGAATAGGAGTTGAGTCTTGCTTGCTACTTGCTAATTGATCGAGTACGATGTATAGGCATGGTGACACGTTTCTATACATTGGTGTCTAGCATGATCGTGAGTCCTTATTTGCGGATAGTTGGTTGTTGTTATGCCTTCCATGCTTAATTGACGACTTATATATGTTGTAAAGGCCTTGTGATAGAAATTGTGATCTTGGAACTTCGTGGAGCATTGGATCGGCTCGAAATACAAATTGTGAAGGTGTAGGAGATAAGTAACTCCTTGGAGCTTGGGATTAATTGATATTGTGAAATACGAGATGAAAGTGAAAGAAAGAGAAGAGTTAATAATTTATTTTCCTTGCCGGGACGTTGTGGTATTGATGTAGTACCCTTGCCAGGTTTTTATTGGTTTGTTTGTGTACCCTCGCCGGAGCTTCCATTCTTGTTTTATTATTTCCCTTGCCCTTGCTTGTGATTGTTGATTGGGTAAGGAAGAATGTTAAAGCACAAAGGGTGATGTCGTGCATTGAATGATATTTGTGGATCGGGTTGCGCACCGCAACAATGCTAAATGAGATGGATCGGGTTGCGCGCTGCAACAATGCTAAATGATATGGATCAGGTTGCACGCCGCAACAATGGTATATATGGATCGGGTTGCACGCCGCAACAGTGTTATTATATATTGGGATCGGGTTGCGCGCCACAACAATTATTGATACAAGTATGTTTATTTAGGTATTTGGTTATTGTCTGCTATAAATTCCAAGCTGCCCTTAGATTGTTATTCTGGACTTACTATTAATATTGTTATCTCCCCCCAGCATGCTCCCCCTCCCATATTGATTGCTCGTCTTGTATTTTCGATTTCGCTGTATATGTGTGTGATTGCATAGGTTTATATGGTAGTCCAGTCTAGCCTCGTCACTACTTCGCCGGGGTTAGGCTAGACACTTACCAGCACATGGGGTCGGTTGTGCTGATACTACACTCTGTGCTATTTGCACGGGTCCAGGTTTCGAGCAGCATCAACATCAGTTTTAGTAGGAGAGCAAGCCTTCAGTCCATCGAGACACCGAGGTAGCCTTGCAGGCGTCTGCAGGCGCGGCGTCTCCTTTATCCTTACATTAGACTGTCATCTCATTGTACTCGAGATAAATAGATTTATGTTTCTTTCAGACTTTGAATTTAGTACTTCTTAGATGTTCGTGAGTATGTGACTCCAATTCTTGGGTAGAGATACATGTTGGATTCCGTATTTTATTCAGCTATTTAAATTTAAGACTTCCGCTTATGACTATAATTTCGTTGCTTTTATTTTAATGTTGTTAATTATTAAAAAGAAACATGTTTTTAACGAAAAGTAATTAAGTTTGGCTTGCCTAGCTCCTATTACTAGGCGCCATCACGACCCCGAGGGTGGGAAATCCGGGTCGTGACAGTCATTCTTTTAAAATAAATATAATATATAGGGTACACGTCTATGTTTATCTAAATAACAAAAAAGAGTTTACAAAACCAAATAAAATTTTAATTACATATATAATAAAGTAAACATATATGCTGGAGAAAGAAACATCACAAAATCAGTCAATATAAAAAAAAAATTGTTTCTTTTTTCTTCTTGAAGAATATTTGTTTAAAGAGTCAATTTGCAAAAATGGACATCAAACAAATAACAAAACTTTAGCTATACAATTGCTATCATTAATTTCAATTTAGCAAATTCAAGGAATTGAAGGGTATAAGCTGAAACCCCTTCATTTAGCTGTAGTCAAGCCAATATTGTAAGGGTATAATATTTTTTCCGTTGAAGAATATTAGATTTGAATCGTAAGATAATGTGAAAGGTTTTTTTTTCAAACTGAACAAGAGAGAAATTGGTTTCTAATTGATAGTTTCTACAGCGACTTTTAAGTGTAACAAAGAGTATATATAAAGAAAAATTTGGTATGACGTGAAATAGTTTTTTTTATAAATGTAAAAAAATTATTTCGAAAAAACTCTTTACTTTTTTTAATTCAAATATAATAAAAAGATAAGATATTTTTGAACATTAGTAGGCAATTTAGAATTATTATAATAGAAGTTATATCATGGATAAACTCGAAAAACCGAAATCTTATGAAATATTTACATAATATCCGGTCATATTTATTGTTTACTTTTTATAGCTAATATAAATAGATGATATACCGACAATACACGATTCTACTAATATTATATATGTATTATATATAAATCACACATCATTCAATTTTTTAATTTAAGTGGTCAAGTAAGCACCTATTTTGGCTGATTTGATAAAGCCAAAAGAAAAATATGAAATAATTTCAACCAAAGACTAAAAATATATTTAAAGTTCATATGTAGACAAATTTTATTAAAACTCATCCTTTTATAGTAAAATAAATTAATTTTTTGTAACAAAAGAAATAATAACATAAAAAATAAGATAAAAGAAAATAAATATTGAAAAAAAATATTAGAAAGATCTAAAAAGGAAACATAAAAAATGACAATAAATTTCTTCTTATTTTTCATCTTTGTTGAGTATAAAAAATTTGAAAGTTAATCTCATGTTGAGGAGATAGTGAGATCTATGAGTAGGATGAGCAGGGGCAAAGCGACCAGGCCTGACGAGATCCCGGTAGAATTTTGAAAGTGTGTGGGGAAATCAGTGTTGGAGTGGTTGACTAGGTTGTTGAATGTTATTTTTAAGGCGAAGAGGATGCCGCATGAATGAAGATGGAGTACGATGGTTCCACTGTATAAGAACAAAGGTGATATCTTGAATTGTAACAATTATAGGGGTAACAATTTACTGAGCCATACTTTCAGTGGTTGAAGCAAGGTTGAGGATGGCGGTATCCATTTCTGACAACCAATTTGGTTTCATGTCGGGTCGTTCTACTACAGAAGCTATACACCTTGTTAGGAGGTTAGTTCAACAGTACAGAGATAGGAAGAAAGATCTGCACATGGTGTTTATTGACCTAGAAAAAGCGTATGACAAGGTTCCTAGAGAAGTTCTCTGGAGAAGCTTGAAGGCGAAAGGCGTGTCGGTTCTCTACATTATGGCGATTAAGGACATGCATGATGGGGCAAAGACTCGGGTTAGGACAGTAGGAGGCGACTCAGAGGATTTTCCGGTTGTTATGGGGTTACACCAAGGTTCTGCGCTCAGTCCGTTCCTATTCGCCCTGGTGATGGACGCGTTAACACATCACATTCAAGGGGATGTGCCATGGTGCATGCTATTCGCTGATGACATAGTTCTAATTGATTAATCATGAACCGGTGTTAACGAGAGGCTAGAGGTTTGGAGACAAACTCTTGAATCTAAGGGTTTCAAGCTTAGCAGGACAAAGACGGAATACCTAGAGTGTAAGTTCAGCGCTGAGCAGAGTGAAGTGGTCGTGGATGTGAGGCTTGAATCACAGGTCATCTCGAGTAGACACAACTTCAAGTACCATGTGTCGGTTATTCAGGGGCGGGGGGAGATCGACGACGATGTTACACACCGTATCGGGGTAGGATGGATGAAGTGAAGGTTAGCATCCGGAGTATTGTATGACCAAAGAGTGCCAGTGATACTCAAAGGTATGTTCTATAAAGTGGTGGTTAGGCCGGCCATGATGTATAGGGCTGAGTGTTGGCCGGTTAAGAAATCACATATCCAGAAGATGAAGGTAGCAGAAATGAGAATGTTGAGGTGGATGTGCGGGCATAGTAGGATGGATAAGATTAGAAATGATGATATTAGGGAGAGGGTAGGTGTGGCTTCCATTGATGACAAGATGCGGGAATCAAGGCTCAGGTGGTTCGGGCACGTTCAGAGGAGAAGCCTAGATACTCCGGTAAGGAGGTGCGAACGGCTGGTTGTGGAGGGCTCGAGAAGAGGTAGAGGGCGGCCCAAGAAGTATTGGGGGGAGGTGATTAGGCAGGATATAGCGATGCTCCAGATTTTCGAGGACATGGCACTTGATAGGAACATGTGGAGGTCGAGTATTAGGGTTATAGGCTATAAGGTAGTTCCTTATGTCATAACTTTGGGAGAATAGTTTGGTAGGGATACTATTTTACTTTTGCTTTGTATCATCCCTTTATTTTCATGTTGTTCCTATGTTTCATATATATATATATATATATATATATATATATATATA
>MU720916.1:54256-69758 GCA_026770625.1 Nicotiana glauca
TAATTTACATTATGTGTCGTTTTTAAAAAATTACTATTACTAACAAACTGATATGATATTCGAATTTGAATTTGAATGCAATATGAGTAGTTTGTATTGAGGTTAAGTCAAGTATGATGTCAAAAAATAAACTACTTGACAATTTTAAGATAATATATGCAATGTTTTATAATAATAATAATCAACTAATTTAGCATTTAATGATTCAAAGAACAAAAAAATTGTATATATAGGATATTAAAAGTTCAAATTCTAGGGCTGGAGATATTGATAAACTTAAAGCGGAGTCATACTGAAATAAATCCGGTCAAAGAATCATTTAAATTTTTAGATAGCCGATTAAAGTGAATTTTAAATTAAGGATAAAATCTTAACTTGCATCGTTATAAAGATAATATAATATATATATATATATATATATATATATATATATATATATATATATATATATATATATATAGTCTTAGAATTGAAATTTCAAAATAGAAATATTTTTTGAAGATAAAATCATACCAAATAAGAGTTCAAGTCGTAGTATAAGAGTCACGTCGTAATCAAAAGAATCGTTTATATCGTGTCAACTTTTGTGCTTTGCTATAAATATGAGTTATTATTTCACTTTGTGGGTATTTTTAGGTTACAATGACACCTAACACCTATGCGAATAGTGCAAAAATAAAATTATCACTGCGAGAATTGAGAAAATATTTGTTTTTTTTCATGTAGTGTTTCTTAATTAATATTTGACGATTATCTATAATAATTTAGAAGGTTTAAATGTTAAGTTTATTTACATATAATTCGAATAACTCAGATATTTAACATGGTTAATGTCAAATATCAAAATGGAGAAAAAAAATTCACTAGCTAAAGAATTTTTATATTTTTAGATAGACAATTAAAATGAGTTTTTGAATTAAGAATAATATTTTCAATTATATTATTATAAAAAATATTAAAAAATAATGTTTTAGAAACTGAAATTTTAAGGCAGAAATATTTTTTAAGAGATATCAATACACCAAATAAGAGTACAAGTAGCAGTAAAAGAGTTAAGTCTTATCCAAAGAGTCATTCATTGTCGCAATATTAGATTATTTTATCATAAATATGAGTTATTATTTTGCTTCCTACTATTTTTAGGATCCAATAACACCGGCAAGAATGGTATCAAAAAAGAAAAATAGAAGCAATGGTTAATTTTTTTTCATGTAGTTAATGTCCAATGATTATCTATATTTACTGAGAAAGTGTAAATTTTAAGATTATTTACATACAATCCAAATAACGTAAATATTTGATATGATTAGTGTCCGCGCATCTGCGCGGGTACTAATACTAGTACTTTAAAAAAAGCTAGAATCTAGCTGAAAGACAATACATACCGAATTTAGCATATACGGTAAAATCTTATTATTGCTTGGTACCTAATAAATGTCAATTGTTTTTTATTGGAATTGTTTTTTTTAGTGGTAATAAATATATGTTGCGGGTAAATAGTACGAATTCTACTTCTATATCCACAAGAAACGTAACATATTGTAAAATTGATGAAAAAACCATTCCAATCCAAAATCAAAAAAGGATTGCATTCTTTTGTAAATAGCACTAAAGGAAACACAAAGCAATATGCATTCTTGAGAAGCGAAAAGTATCACCAAGGGTATAATATTGCATGAAAGAGTATTAAGTTGACGAAAAAGATGATTGGTTCCACAGCATGTAGAATGCATATTACTTGACTGGAGGGAAGTTTGATGAGCATTCAAAAACATGATCAGTTTTGTTTCCTTGCTGCTATTTACATGAAATCTGTCGCAGCTGAACTAATCACCAGAGTATTATTCAAGGCATCTTACTGACAAGTAGAAAAGAACACAGACTCCTTATCCTTTCATGAGATCAGCGTACATAGACCGATGAATAACATGTTGAGGCGAGACAATTGCACCGTTAACACGAAGTTGTCGCAGAAAATCCACTCGCACTGATTTGAACTGATATCGCTGCAGTAAAAAAGTAACATTTGAGTAGATGGGAAGGAAAGAGAAGTTCAGATAACATATAGACAGTGTAATAACATGGGGAACAGGAATGACTGTTATGCTTTGTATCTATTGCAGTGAAAAGACAGAGAGAAGAGCCAATCACTTCTTTCAGACTCTCAATTGGTGAAAATCTTGGCATCTTTTTTTCATTACTGTTGTGGCCACAATCTGGTTTACCAGCATATGCCTTTGACCGCATCATTTTACTTTTAGCGAAAGTTGAAATAGGTAAATATGTAACTCTATCTGAAATGTAGCCTCAATGATAAACCTAATGATCCTCGCCAACCCAGTAAATACCATTAGAAGATTAAAACGTTACCATTAATAGAGGCATTCTACAAAAAAGAGAAAAAAAGAAAAAAGGAAGAGGAAATAACACCAAAAAAGAGATCATATAAAGCGGAGCTGACACATATAAAAAATCGAAATGTAAACCCAACATAAAAATGGAATAAGCAGAGTAGCAGTGGAAAAACAAAACAAAGATATTAAAATGATCGAAGGTTACCTTTAGTTTCCATTCAAAATCAAAGGAATGGTAGAAAGGATCCAAAAGTGTGATCTGATCTTCTTCTTTGATCTGTCAACAGGAGTAGTTTGTAATGTGAAAATCTAAGGGGAATGCGAGCAACTGAAGATCAGTAATGTAAAATAGAATTCTCAGTAGTCACTGTATATCTATCTACTCTCTGCTCTCTCTCAAACAAAAAGATGGTTTATTACACAGTCAACTTTTCTTTTTTCATTTATAATTCATTTCGTCTTTTTATCCTGCGTAAACACAGGAAAATTGGAACATACCACAATCCTGTATTGCAGAATTTAAGGATGTCACAAATTTATTAATATGATCAAAAATTTAGTTGGATGGAGATATTGGATCTAAAATCAGCTCTTCAATATAATGTGAACTCTGATGGAATACAAAGGGCAGTCCTTGCTTTCTAAATCTCTTATTTAATGGAACAAATAATCGGGACAATCTGCAAAAATTTACTATTCCAACTTAGTGTACATTATATTCCAAGTGTGTAATTCACTATATTGGTATTCACTAAGTATTGTAACTTAATAAGATTTTTCTTCCAAGAAGGGAAAAGTAGAGGAGAAATGATCACTTGTTGCCAGACATACTTCCACTTTAGCAGCAAAGTAACTAAGAAAAGAATATGTAAACCGTGCCTGTTGCTTAGAACTGTACTTAAAACTGATCATATTCGTTTAAGTAACAGAGATTAGACCGAAGGTGTTACTTACCGCAGTGCCGCGTATTCCGTAAACAGTAATTACAAAACATGTGCGGTCAGAATCACAGACGACATAGTATCTGCAGAAGAAGAGTAGAAGTTGAGACAACATAGTATCTGCAGAAGAAGAGTAGAAGTTGAGACAACATAGTATCTGCAGATTGTGGGGCAGCTCTGGGAGGGGAGAAGTGACAGAATCAACTCTTCTAAGGTAAGGTAACTTACATTGGTCTTTTGCTCGGATTCTTAACTGAAAACAGAACTTTTCCTGAGACTACTTTTCCTTCATTAAGACCTTCAGTTAGGCGATCGACAGTAGCACTCTCATAAGAAGGATCCACTACAAGAAAGTATTTTGCCCATTTTATGGATTACAAGCTTAATCCAATATCACACTGTTTTTGGAAAGGAAAATCTAAGACCCATATTTAAAGCTTACATTCAACAGAAGCAAGTGATGATGCTAGCGAATCAACAGTAGGAAGAGATGATGATGTTGGAGAAGAAAGCTGCTTAGCATCATTCAGTTTCTGCAAGACAGTATCAAGTTATTCAACTACCTTCACAATCTCATGCATAAAAAGACATGTAATATGCATAAAAATGACATGTAATCTGAGAAAACCTGCTGTGTTTTATTGATATGTAATATACTGAATGCATAAAGCTATTCTTAGAATTAGTACCTTCAACATTTTTGAGTCCCTTTCTTAATCTTTTTTAACTGTCTTACCAGAATCCTGTTTCCCTTGCATTTGATTTTCCTAGCTGCCCTTTCTACTTATCAAGTGTTTCAAAGCCAAAAATTTGAAGATACAGAGCAGTACTTGATAGCATCTCAAAAAACTATCGTACTGAATTTTCTGTGGTATTACGATGTGAAACACATCCAGAATAAGTAATTCTGATGATGGAAGCAGAGTTACCTCATGCTTCAGTTCAACACTGGTGACTGGCAATATGCATGAATTAGAGTCACAACTATATAATCTTACCTTAAGCAAAGAGTCTACATCATCAAGAACATCGCACAGATTTGACGCTTGCTCTATAGCTTTAATACTAGGATCCAATAATCCAGCACTTTCAAATCCAGATAGGGCCATCCAATAGTTCTCCAGAAACTTGTACGTCTGTTGAACCAAGTTACAGAATGACAACAACATGGTATTGATATTTTGAGGCAAATGAAAATAAGGATATATAAGTAGACATGAAATGTCACGGTGAAGAAAATAGATGCTTTCTTTTGAATATACTCTTGAAGTTTCATGACTAAGCATAAACATGCTCAAGCTGCAAAGGTATAAGTATAATTCAAGCACATGAAAAGCTCCACACATAGATATTTTGCTATTTAGTTCTCTCTTTGTTTCCAGTGGATCAGGAAGCCTTTTAGTACATGCTTCCAGGAACTATTTAAACATTCAGGTACATAAAAGTTATGTGCTAGAACAATTGAAAATAAGAATTAAATATGGCCTTACCATCGAGCAGTTGAAACACAATTCAGCACTGCGCATCATCTTTTGGTCTTTCGCCTGAAACAGAACACAAAATTAGAGGGCCTGAGTAAGATATGCAGACACAACAACCTTAAGGGGATATAAGATAATTCTGAAGTCCATGAGGTAAGTTATAAGAGGAAGACAGCAAAGTAGGCTTATTGTCGGAAGCTTTACGCAAAGATAAACTGGCAAGAAGCATACTCACAGCATTCTTGTATGCTTTTAATGACTGATAAAGCATATCATGATCCCAAGCTCCAGTCAGAAAATAGGCAGTGAGACATGCATTTCCTAGGGCATCTGGCAAAAAAAATATGAAAGATCATTCAAGAATCCTGAGTTTGGATGCAACTAAATCATGATAACTGATATTCAATCTTATCAATTACGAAGCCAACTCCACCAAAAATATTGTAAATTTGTCAAAGCAGGAAACTGAAATAACTGAGCTTGCAAGTAAAATACAATATGCAATTTGCACGTCATGTACATGCAAATTGAAATAACTGAGCTTGCAAGTGAAATACAATATGCAATTTGTACGTCATTTGCTAGATTCATGCAACTTTTTATGTACATATTCAAGAGCGTCTACTAGTTTATAAGTATATGTTCCAGATCACCTACATAGTTTCAGTTCCTTCATTTTTGTCTTCTACAAAAGTTATCTGGTACGTACTCCCTTTGTTCCAGTTTATGTGAACCTATTTCTTTTTTGGTCCGTTCCAAAAAGAATGAACCCTTTATAAATTTGGTAACAATTTAGCTTAAAGTTACAACTCTCACACAAATACTCTGGGCCCCATTTGAACTTGTTTAGCACCACAAATTCTAAAAGTCTTCATTTTTTTCTTAAACTCTGTACCCAGTCAAACAGGTTCACATAAATTGAAACGGAGGGAGTATAAATTATGGCATGATGTATGGTAAGTACAGGTGGTCTCAATTACATAGTAAGCACAGGTGGTCTCATGTATATATCTAAGTTACATGTTGAGAATCCTGTGATTAGATATGGTAAGTACATGTGGTCTCAATTACATAGTAAGCACAGGTGGTCTCATGTATATATCTAAGTTACATGTTGAGAATCCCGGGATTAGAAAATGATTTAATTTGCTACCATATCCGCCAAAGTAAGTGGAGAAAGTTACACGCACCATTATAAGGTGAGTATACCAGCATGTGTATCACATTAAAAGAAATCCCTCTTTCCTTTAGCATGTACAATGTGATAAATCAGATGAGATTAAGAGCAAAAAGACATGCTTAGTGGACATTCAGACTTCGCGACATAGTTGATAAGCACAATTTTCAGGATCATATTAGAACAAATTAAAACAGTTAATCCTAGAGTGGCGCAGCTCAGTTTAATCATAGACAGTTAATTTTCAGAGACATTTTTTGGTTCTTCATCCTCCTTCCCTTTACTACTTAATTTTATCAAGTTTACGACCAACAAACTTATTATTCTTCCTTAAAGCTGTATACGTTTTCGGGAACTGCTACTTATGTATCAATAGCAAGTATATCCAAGAAGTACAAAATGCAGTCTTACACCACGATATTCCATCCTGGATATCCAGAGCAATTGCTTCCTTGGCATGCTTAATACTTTCAGCAATGATTTCTTCTGGATCTTCAACCTCTGGAAAGTTGAATACAATCAATTAATACTAAAGGCACTCTCTAAAAAAATGTGACTAGATAATTAAGGTTCAAACTTCAAAATGTGAAGTTCCAAAGGAAGTACAAAAGTTTACCTATTTCACCAGTGCACTGTCTTCTTTCGAGCACTGCTAATTGACGTAATAGCTCCAAATTTTTCGGATCCTGAAAACAGCAAATACAAATATATCCATCAGAATTTTCAAGAACTAAATTGATCACTCTCAAAAGCTAATTAAAATCCAAGAAGCAGCATATAAAATGACCTGTTCAAGGCCTAATTTGAAGCAACTTTTAGCTTTATCAAGATCTCCTCGTTTCCAAACACAAGTTCCTAAGCATATCCACGCATCCACCATATAAGTATTCAACTGAAGCTGTTACACAAATCAGCAGTCATGAAAATGAATCATAAAAAGAATAACTAATTAGACATATAAACATGAAATTTCCTTTGACATTTACTCACAGCTTCTGTTAAACTTTGCTCTGCTTCCTTATTATAACCAGGAGACACATCCAGAAACTTCCCTCTCAAGTACAAATACATCGCGTGATCCTCCTGCGATTGCCTCTTCTCTACTCAACAAAAAAAACATTATTAAAACCACAATATACATTCAAAACACTAGAGATTACGTGGATAATTAAGAGAATTAATTACGTTTCGATGCTTTTTCAACTTTACGTTATCGAACTCATTCAATGCGTTCTCCGAAGAATTCAAGTACAAGTACATCGGTTGATCTTCTTGCGATTGCTTTTTTTTTTCTTTTTCTTTTTATAAAACATGATTTAAACCAAAAAAAAACATTAATAAAAGAGATTAATCGTGCAAAACAAATACAGAACTTCAGAGTCCAAATTCAATGCATCTGAATATATACTTAACATTTTTAAACTCGGAATTCAATGCATTTTTCTAAGAATTCAATTACCTTTAGGAATAGCGTCGAGTAATTGGATAGCACGGTCAGCTTGTTCTTTCAGGACAGCAATTTTTTCCTGACGACTTGGGAGGAAATAGTGATTGCGAAAATCATCGATTACTTTAGCGAATTCAATCACCTGTGAAAACACATTCTCTTCACCGGCGTCTCCTCCGCTAGCTCCTGCGGCAGAACTGCTCATTTTCTCCGATAAAGAAAAAACGAAGTGAAAAACAGTTGAAATGTATGTGAAAGCGTGAATAGTACTGAAGTCTGCAACTGGGAAGTTATACGGTTATGGTTATTTGGGGGAAATTTTTTTGTTTAAATAAGCAGTCACGTTTTCTTTGCCTGTAATTTTCAGAAATTATAGATTCACCCCTAATATTCGCTGTTATGTTTCTTTACTTCCATTTTTCTTCTAATTAACTTGCTATCAAGTCCTTATACTAAGTATTTGGTCTTATTCATGAATAGAACATTTAATATGTTGCTTATAAAGATTTCTTGAAAATTTTATTTAATCCGGTGAAAGATTATTATGATTTCGGATAATGTAATATTTAATATTTCATACTCGGATTGATTGTATATAATTATTTTGAAAATTTTATTTGATCCGCTAAAAGATTATCATAATCTATGAACGTGATATTTAATACTAATTGCAGTTAGAATTTAATTATATTCATTTATACGATTTGATATTGGAATTTCGTTAGAAGCTTGAATTCAATAATATAATAGTGAAGTATTCAATATTGAGAATTTGATCATCTGTATCTAACATGATGTTATGTTTGAATCTCGTTGGAAATTTAAATTCTCTTTTTTATTACCTTTTCCTCCCCTAAATATTTAAAGAATAGCTTATTTTGGAGTGGACAAGCCTTAACATGGCATTAGTCGGTTGAATTGTGCGGTTGTGCTCTATTACACATTGAGCCGCTGTCCATTATTTTTTATCGGCACACGACGTTCATATTGCAATTTTGGGGAGTAGTGAGAATTGGGCACACGAGTTGAGTTGAATATAGTATTTTATCCCCGTCGGACGGACAGTCCGAGCGCACCATTCAGATCTTCGAGGATATGCTACGCGCTTGTATTATAGTTTTCGGGGGTTCTTGAAATCAGTTTTTACCGCTTGAAGAGTCTGCCTATAACAACAGCTATCAATCGAGTATTCAGAAGACTTCTTATGAGACCTTATATGGAAAGCGCTATCGATCTCTAGTTGGTTGGTTTGAGCCGAGAGGTGTGATCTTTAATTACGAATCAAATAGTAGGAAGAATTGAAAAAAAAAAAAGGAAAAAAGAGAAAAAAAAAAAGTCGATTGACAGTCAATATGACCAAATTTTAGAGCGAAAATGGCATATAACAGTTCATATCTCTTTAGCTATATATAGTAGTCTAAATTAAAACAATATGAAATTTTTTAAGCTTAGAAGATAATTAAGATAACAAACTATAATAGGAAGTGAGAAAAAAGAATAAGGAAATTAAAGTTTTGGGGCCTAAGCGTAAATAATGAAACTATATGACTACCTACCTCTCCTAACAGCTTTTTCCCGCCCAATTCTTTATGCAACGTTTTATTTCTCTTTTTGATTATTCTAATCTCTTTCTCTAATCTCTTCAGTTATTGATAATTTTCTGATTTAGTCCTTGTAATATTTGGCTAAGCACTTTAACCTTTAATTTACTAAAATATATGTTTCTTTTATATAAGAAATATGTGATATTCAGATTATTTCTGAAACTATATAACTCTCAAATATGTAGCAAAAAATAATGGAAAAAAGGCTAGATTTGTCCCTCTACTTTAGTAAAATATTCGCGTTTATACCTAGCTCTACTATCGGTCCAAATACGTCTCTACCGTTAAGAAAGTAGATAAAAATATCCTCAACCCTAACGGTTGTCCACAGTGGCAAGGGACCACCTCAATAAAAAAAAGGGAAAAGGCCAGATTTGTCCCTCTACTTTAGTAAAATATCCACGTTTATACCTAGTTCTACTATCTGTCCAAAAATGCTACATAATTAAATAATCCACATAATTAACTCTAACTCTCTATTCTTCTTATTTTACTACTTTTTCTCTTTTTCTTTTCTCTACCATTTGATTCCCTTTCCCTATTTTACTAAAATAGAGGTACAAACCATTAAAACTTTGTTCAAAGTCCAATGTTATAAAAAAGAAGTACTAATAAATCAATTTTGTAAACAAAATGAGTGCTACGCAGGGACGAATTTATTGGCAAATATATGGGGACGATGTGAACACGTAGCCTCTCTACTAAGATAGATAACTGAATATGTTTTTAAAAATGATTCAATAGTATTTGCTGACATTCATACTCCAAAGAGTTAAAAAGATACACTTAGTTGAATCTGAATTATTTAGTCTCTCATATGTTTAAAATTTTTGTAGCATCTAACAGACGGAAAACTTCATTTAGTCATGGCGGCAAGCAAAGAACGTTAATATGGTGGAAAACAAGGGAACGCAAGGAGTTCAGTTACATTCCAGTTTGTAATTTCATTTCACAAAGAAAGAAAATTGTAAAATAAATTCATCCCAGAGTGCAGCTATCTTTCTCCTGTTTACAAAGATAAATAAAAATCTTCCTTTTTGTCTAACCAAAACAAGGGAAATACATTGCCTTGTTGACCATATAATGAAAACAAGTTTCACAATAAGTATGAGAAATCTGGCAAGAAAAAGAATATGAAATTACTAAAGAAATAAAAAGAGAGGAGAAGGAAGATTTTCGGTAGATTGGTTAATTACTAAAGAGTTAGAGTTAATTATGTGTCATTTTTGAACCAATAGTAGAACTAGTTATAAACGTGGATATTTTACTAAAGTAGAGGGACAAATCTGGTCTTTTTCCCTTTTTTTATTGAGGTGGTCCCTTGCCACTGTGGACAACCGTTAGGTTTGGGGATATTTTTATCTACTTTCTTAACGGTAGGAAGTAGGAACGTATTTGGACCGATAGTAGAACTACGTATAAACGTGGATATTTTACTAAAGTAGAGGGACAAATTTGGCCTTTATCCCAAAAATAATTAACATAACATGTCAATATTTAAATGTTCACCTATGGATAAGGATTGCAGCGATCGGCCAATTTTAATAACATAGGTTCAGGATTTAGAAGTTAGAACCATAAAAAAAAAAACCCGAAAAATTAAAGAATCAAGCTTGAGGAATGAGGAGTACTATTTTCACCCATAGTAGTATTAGATTATTCATCATTGGAATTTTTAGGGTTGTTTTGTTATCACAGGAATGAATAATTGTTTAATGGAAGAAATGAATTAATGATGCAAAGCCAAACTAAACAGACAAAGTTAGAGCAGAAAATTAACTGAGGCTGCTAAAGTATAAAAGAATTAACCCAAATAGCCGCCCACCCAACTGTTCAAATTTGAAGGATCTTTATATAAATAATTGGTAATATTCATTGTTTATTTTTTTTAGTTATGCACATATTTTATACATTGATTATACACAACTATACATATGTAATACATAAATTATGGTTATATTATACCTTCAATGCCTATTTTTAGTTTAAGCAGTTAGGTGGACGTCTAATTGTGTTAATTCTTCTAAATTTAATATAGTTGCCGGATGTAAATTATATTGTATAAATCATGTATAATGTGTGTAAAACTATGTACTAATGTAAAATTTATATATACCAGCTAAAAAGATAAATAATGAATACAATCGGTTATTTGTGTAAAGATACTTATATTTTACACCAATATTAAAGCAATGACAGGTCGATCTTTTTATTGGAAAACTACGTCCTCGAGCTCGAGGTTTCAATTTCTTCACTTTACATTTGGTGAAACTCAAAAATAGCTAGATTTACAAGCGGTAATTCAAAAACAGCCACAGTTTCAAAGATAATCGCACTTTAGCTATTTTTCATGTAAAGGTAAATTTGAACGGAAACACTGTTCAAAATTCGAAAAATATTCCAGCATAATATACTCGAGTTTGAAATTTTTTACATGCGAACTTCCAGCATAATATACTGGAGTTCCAGCATAATATACTGGTCCAACATAATATGCTGGAAGTTCATACACATGTGCTTCAATCTTTAGTATATTATGTTGGAACTTTCCGTGTGCTGGAACTTTCCGCGTTGCAGCAAAATATAGTGGCTATTTTTCAATGACTTTACAAACACTGGCTAATTTTTTAATTATCAGTCCGAAAACTGGCTAGTCCGTGCTATTTTCACCTTTACATTTCCCTCCTTCCAATTTTTCCGACAAGTTCAATCTAACTCGTTAAAATTGCACGGGGCGCCCTATTTGGTCACCCCCCATTTAACCTAAACCTATTTTTTTAAAACTTTTAACTTGTACCCACTTTTTAAATAACTTCATCCCCCTTTCTCCTCCTCCTTTTAAATCGTTCATCAATGCTTTCTTATTCACAGGGATGAGTGGACATTGAACTATACCAGCAAACAAATAAATAATATACCAATAAAAATACTGCAAATCTAAAATTTGGTTTAGTTGACGTCTTCCCATATTGAAGTGCATTATTAATATACCATATGTTACGCCCAATAAGATAAAAAGGATTACAATCTTTCCCTTTATTATATGCATTACTATAGTCACAAAACACTTCTCTACCTCCATTTTATGTTAGTGTTTGATAAATATTTGTTGAATTTTCCTCTCTACGTGCAATGAAAACTTCACAATATTTGGAGAATGATATTTTTGTATGACAATGAAATATTCAACGAAAAATATTTTGCTCGCACCAAAAAAGATGGAAAAAAGATGGTCCAGCCAAAAACTAGAGCTGAAGTTCGCCAGTTACTAAATAAAAACTTCAGTTCTAGAGCTGAAGTTCGCCAGTTACAAAACAAAAACTTTAGCTCTAGAGCTGAACTTCAGGCCCGGCTACTAGAATGCTGAAGTTTTGCGTGATTGCCTTTGCTACTTCAGCCCCGTATGTTGAAGTTATGCGAAAAAAGGGTAAGCTTGCAATTTTTTTTACAAAGCGGACACAAGTTAAAACGTGACACCAAAAGCGGGTATAGATACAAATGCCTCATCTAACTAGGCTGTCAAAATTGAGAAAACTACACTCTATAGCCCCTCAAAATTTTAATAGCCCATGTTTTGATCCACTTGCAAAAATGGCCATTTAGCCCAAACATATTGCATATAGTAGCCAAAAAGAATGAGAAACACAACACATGCGCCAGTGGCTCAGTGGACAGAGCATCTGTTTCCAAGTTGAAGGTCGCAGGTTCGACCCTCCTTGGCGCGATAGAGCATCCCTTTTTTGCCTTTTTAAATTGTATTTTGTACTTTTTGATCTGATAAGTATTAGATAAGAATGAATGAAATATGTAATGCAAGTCATATAAGAAATGTCTATTTTATATATTTTTTGTATAATAACAGTATATTTTTTGCATAATGACAGTTTTGTATATTTTTTGTATAGCGACAGTCTATTTTGTATAGTGAGAGCTAATTGTATATAAATTATATAGTGGCAGTCTATTTAGTATACTTTTATATACTGATAGTCTATTGTGTACATATTTTGTATAATGACAGTCTATTTAGTATATTTTTTGTATAATGACATTCTATTTTTGTATATATTTTGTATAGTAACAATCTATTTGTATATAAATTGTATAGTGCAGTCTGTTTTGTATATTTTTTGTATAGGGACAGTCTATTTTGTATATATTTTGCATAGTGACAATCTATTGTATATAAATTGTATAGATATAGTCTATGTTGTATATTTTTTGTATAATGACAGTCTATTTTGTATATATTTTATATAATCACAGTCTATTTTTTATATTTTTTGTATAGTGATAGTATGTTTAGTATGTATTTTGTTTCCAATTATCACTTTCAGAAACATACTTCAATATGTAAAATACGTTTGATTCATCTTCCACGGAATGGAAAATAAAAAAATTATCATAGCCTTATTGTACATAAAATCAAACAGAGAGAGTAACAAGAAATTGAGGCTCAGATTTGTGTTTAACCACAGGCAAAAAAAGAGAATCCAACCATGCCATGGCTGCAAAAACCCACTGGGAGCATGCCCCCTACCAACAGCCTTATACTACAACACACTTCCACTCAAAAATCATCACAAATTTATCACAAGAAAAATCAAGGATCCTTCGTGTAGTAAGCTAAGAAATGACAACAAAAATGCCTTTGATCAGAACTCTACTTCTTGTTCTTTTTCTCCTCTATCTTTCCCATTTCACAACTGGAAAAAAACCAAACACATTATCTTCTTTGTTTTTGGTTAGCCAAGGAAGAAGTAAAAGCAATGGTACAAATCATGACATTGAGAAGAACAAAAAGGACAGTAGGAAACTCTCTCGTGTTATTGGACCCAATTGCTTTCCTGAACCAAAATTATAAGCAATCTGCAATAAGATAGAATTTAGTGTATCTTGATAGAAGTGCTGACAGTTGTGTGAAAATCTATCGCAGGGCAAGGCACTTGCAGAATTGTTAGATGAAGATCCTGCACTGATGGAGAGAAGAATGCAGTGTGCTAAGAGGCTCGAACTGTACAAGAAAGCAAGAGATGAGATTGATTCTATAGCATGGGTACGATGAGATAACTGTGCGAGACCTTCTAATGATACCACAAATTCACGACTTGGGTGAATCGATGTTGCTGCTTGACCAGCCTAAAATTCTTTAATTGTTGTAGAAGAAAGACAGTAAGGAGAAAGAAAGGGATGAGAGGTGACGGCTAGGGCTATTTTTAGGCTATAATTTGTATGGGTCAATTTGTGGGCTACCGGGTGAAATATATTTGGGCCGATGGGCTATAAATGAAGTTTGCTCGTCAAAATTAGCCCAAAACACACTAACCTGCTCAAAACGGATGTAACAAGCTATAAGATTATATTAGGACCATAGAGTATAATTAATAGTTAAACACCAAAAGGAAAGAAAGAAATTTCTATTTAAAAAAAAAAAAATTAACGTGTAACATCAATAATCCTATCCTTTTTCCTTGGAAAACCACAAGATTTCAGTAGCTCTACACCACTATTTCTTCATATTAAATAAAAAAAAAAATTGGCTTGAGAATGCGGTTAATTAATAATTAAGATATTCCCCCCATTAATACAAAAAAATTTATTTTCCTTAAATACCATTTTTTTGTGCATCCATTCTTCTGTTTCATCGGGATGACTTTGTAAAATCCAAACATGAGCATGTATTCTTTCTGTCTATACTGATGAAGAATCAACGGCTGCTATTTTTCCTTCAATTTCTACCTATTGACATAGCAATCTATCCAACGTACATGATCATTCCACAACGATGAAATACTTCTAAAAAAATAGCAGTATTAACATTAAACGCCACAATCTGAACTTCAATACTACTGTAGTAGCGATAACTAAAGTAATAGATAATTCCATCAATGTGAACTCCTCATTCTAGCAATACTGGTTTAATATAAGGTATATTATTGCTTTATGTCCAAGCTTTATGCTGTAAAAAAATTTTCGACCAATGGCGTACGCAGAATTTTGTTGTTCACTACTGTGTTAAAATACAAAATCAGAAAACTGTTAGAAGAATAAAAGAAACTGAAAAAACAGTAAAGAATAAGAAATATTCCAAGTCCACAATTTGCTTGTGCGTCCTTAAGGAATTTTAACCCCCTCACACGTTGTCAAGGTAATGGATTAAATCCTCCCAGGATGAAACAGAATAAACCTTCCTGCAACAGTGGCAATACAAACTGCAGGATACCAACGAACTCAAAGAACGGAGCAAAATCACACTTACGAATTTGAGAGAGAGAGACTGCGAATTAGAATGCAGTATTTTCAGAAAGAAGGAAGTTCTGTAATGTTTTTGGTGTCTGTCACGACCCAATCTCCATACTCGGTCGTGATGGCGCCTCTCGTGAAGAAAAGGCCACCCAACTAACCCAATTCGTTTCTTTAACACTTACTAAACATAAATAGATGGAAAATGCAACTTAAAGAACATTAATTATCAACATTATAGCCTAACTCAGCCCG
>MU720924.1:6116-38535 GCA_026770625.1 Nicotiana glauca
CATTTTAATGTAATAGTAGGAACCGCGGATCAGAACCTCGACGGAACCTGAGTGGACTCTCCATCTAAATATACTCCATCAGTCTTCTTTCTACTTAAACTACATGTGACCTGATTCCCTTATAACCCGGGATATGTAGGCTGCCTAAAACCAAGGCTCGGTCACATCTTTTCCTTTTTTAAATAACAGTGAGATAAAAAATTAGTCACCGTGTTCATTTTCTTTGCCTGAAAACTCTTCATGTTTCCAAGCAAAGAGGGGCATGCTGTGAACACCTAATTTTTTACCACACTCAAATTCTATACTATTTTAGTATAAATATCTCTTTAAGGTCTAATCTTAATAAAAGGAAACTACAAAAATAATAAAACTCTTAGAATATGAACTTATATATATATATGGTTTCTTTTAATTAGAATTATAATAAATAAGTTAGCTTTATTATTTTTTTTAGTATAATTTAAACTACAATGTAAATATTTAATTTTTTTATGTATATAATATTTAAATATAATGTAGCTAACTAATATTTTTTAACTATGCATTTTACTTGCTAATTTCTTCATTAATAAAGAATAAGTAAAAGTTATTAAACAAAAAATAAAATAAATAAGAAAATTTACTCAGCAAATTAACGAAAAGCAAAAAAAGAATAATAATAATAATAATAAATAAATAAATAAAACAAAAATAAATAATATAACAAAAAAGGGGGATAAATCTTGAAAGATTCAAAAAATGATTATCCTAACTACTTACCATGATCTTCTCAACCTCATTCTCCCACTCCAACTCCTACTCTAACTCCCACTCCAACTCCAACTCTAATTCCATTCTCCCGCTCCAACTCTAACTCTAACTCCCTCCACACATCTATATATATGAGGACACTCTTAGAAGAAAAGAAAAAAATTGATATGAGCAAAGAGAATGAAAAAGAATCGAGAGATAGAGAGGAAAATTAGAGTGAAAAGCTAGGCTCAAAAAAAAAGTGTTTATCTTTGGATTTTCATTTAGTTTCACATCCAGAAAACTGAGAATACAAAAATATATACTTTAATTTCTTTCATTCGATTTTGGTTTCAAAATGATGGGTTTTTGATTGAATATTGGAGTTGTTTGCAAGTCCGTTCGAGTTCGCCGTTGGTTCCCGTTCGAGGTTCGTGGTTCTGCTGAATTTCACTCGTATTTTGTGTTCAAGTAAAGTGAATCAAAGGTTTTTGCATATTCAGGTCTATTTCCCTCTTTATTTTACTGTTTTGCTTCATAGCATGCTTCCATTAATCTGTTGTTTTCTTTTTTTTTATGAAATATTTTGGATTAATGTTTTATTGTTGTGATGAGGATGTGCTAGTATTCGCTATCATATGTTATATATATTATTAGCTCATACAAAGTTTGGTTGGTTTAGTGACTAGAAGAGTCTTTAAATTCTCGGTCACATTGCTTAGTTAAGAGATAAATATTATTGCTTCATTATTGGTATTTTGCTGTCAATTGGTGTCAAAGTATAAAATATTAGTTTCAGTCACATATATAATGGAAACAATTGAATAGGAATTGATTGTGTCTGTTTCTTAAGTTCCATAGATTGCTTTGTGGAATTTTGAGTAAACTTTAGAGCTAATACGTTTGAGTTTCAGTGGTGTCATATTATTGAATACATTGGCGATTCGAGGTTCGGCATTGGAATCATAAGTTCCTTAAGAAAAATTGTTAAGGTTGGGATGTGGGTTATAGTTTTTAACTGAACTTGAAGAAAAATTGAGCTTTAAATGTTTCACCACTTTAATTTATTGTTATACTTTGTATTGTGACCCGTTAGGAGCATGTTTTAGGCCGACCACACTCGGGTAGGCAATTGTTTTTTATTGATTTTTGACGCTTGCATAGTATAATTACGGGTTCCGAAATTAAGACCAAAGTATGCGTTCGCGCAACTTTAGGCAAATAATCTTAATAATAACAAAATATTATTAATTATGTACACGTTTGCGTGACATGATTACGATTTAAAAAATAAACACTCGTAGTTTACTTTAGGCTCAATTTAGACTAGTATTGTGATTGTCTGTACGTTCGCATAACATAATTGCGAATTTAATTCTAAAAAGTAACTCGAGGGATGCGTTCGCGCAAATTCAACCAAACCTTTCTTAATAAAAATAAACCAAGTGTTATTAATTGTGGATACGTTCGCGTGACATAATTTTTGACGCGCCGAAGGAAAAGAGTATACGTACGTGTAACTCAGTTCTTTAATTACGAATAATCAAGTGATTTAAAAGCGGTAAAAAGATAATTGCACCTAGGTCTTAAAAATGAGTAGTTAAACAATTAAGCCAAATATAATTTGCTAAGCGACCGTGCTAGAACCACGGACCCCGGGAATGCCTAACACCTTCTCTCGGGTTAACAGAATTCTTTATCTAGAATTTCTGGTTCGCATACTCTTTTTAAAATAAAACTTCCTCGATTTGGGATTTAAAATAAATCGGTGACTTGGGACACCAAATAAACTATCCCAAGTGGCGACTCTAAATAAAATAAATAATCTCATTTCGATTAATGTCACTTTAATTGGAAAAACTCCCTTATACCTTTCGGGTTGTGTGTAAAAAAGGAGGTGTGACAACAACTAGCTCAATTAGGCTCCTGAAGTACCTGAATCTGCACACAAGGTGCAGGGAGTAAAGTGAGTACTTCCAACTTAGTGGTAATAGGCATGTATAATGTCTGACAGTAAGAAATCCCAAATATAGCACAATGCAAAGCTATAACCAATTTGTCTACACATTCATCAATGGAACAGCAACAGGTAATGACAGGTAGAACAAGTAAATAACAATGCATGAATGCAATGCAATGCACATGACCGCTACCGCGCGTAGCCCGATCCATTTAACGTCGACGGCGCTCACTGGGGGTGTGTACAAACTCTGGAGGGGCTCCTACAGCCCAAGCGCAATATAATCATAGCATTCGCTGTGGCGTGTAGCCCGGTCCACAATCAGTCCAGTTATATATGCATGCAAGCCACACGGGCACAATCAAGTTTACCATTTTCGGTTCCATTTAACAGGTATTATAGTTTAAGTGATTTAAAACCTTAGAAATTTAATAATCATTTCAATACAGTGTTTAACTCAGGAATGATATCATGAAAACATTCTAAGCATCATGGAAACAGTGATAATAATCCCTACAGGATCCAAATAATCGGCATACAGCCCAAATATGCTCATAACAATCTAAGTAGGATGTTTACCAATCAATTTCTAGTCAATGCACATTATGAACATCACTCGAACGGACTAAGTCATAGTCCTCCAATCACAAATGACCCCTCACTCGCCATAGAGTACGTGTCTCGCCTCAATATAGCATCACAGTGTGATATACCGGGGTTTCAAACCCTGGGGTCATCATCCGCATCTATTACTCACCTCAAGCCGGCCAAAATCCTAGCACGCTATGCCCTTGCCTCTCAAATTGACCTCCTCACGCGTTGAATCTGACCAAAACCACAACGAATACGTCACATTATGCTATAGGATCAAAACCCAAATCGAAAATAATCGAAAAATATCAATAATCTCGAAATTGACAAAACCCGAGCCCCGGGCTCACTTCTTGAAACTCAAAAAATTTTACAGAAAAGTGTTCTTCATCTTCTCCCGATTCCGTACATATAAAGAACACCAAAATCGGAGTCCGTTTGACCCCTCAAATTGACCCCTAAAGGTCTCATAATTTCAGGCCCCAAAATCCTATTTTTCTACTGTTTTTCATGAATTAAAGAATGAGATTATGGTCTATAATCACCCATAAATGAGTTTTAATAATTAAATCACTTACCTCTGTGATACCCACTGATTTTCTCTCTTAAAAATCGCCTCAGAAGCTTCTTCCCGTTCCAAAATTGGAAGAAAACTCGACCTGCTCATTATAGGTATACTGTTCACGCGTTTTACTGCTCCCAATGGATTCCTTGTGAAATTCTAATGAATTTAGGCTTTTGAATCACTCAATTTGACCTTATAATGAAGGAGATATGTAGGTTTTAAGATTTGCAAATAGTGCAGGTTTTTAATACGCCGTCAGGGGCAATTTCGTCATTAACCTGAAAATCTGGGCAACCTTAGTAAAATGGCCATAAAATCCTCATACGATGTCCAAATTCGATGATTCTTTTTGCTACGGGTCCGTAATTACGATACGGATCTAATGCTTCATTCAAAACATTAATCGGAGCTCATTTGTTCAATATGATATCATTTATGCTTGAAGAAACGATGTCGAAGCATAAGAAAAACGAGCACAACGCAACCCAAACCTATCCGAAACTCACCCGAGCTCCTCGGGACCGCATACGATCATATTAACATGTCACATATAATCATGCAAACTTAGTTGCACTCTCAAAATACCAAAACTAACATCAAAACACCAAATTTACATCGGATTCAAGCTTAAGTTCTTATAAAACTTCCGAAACACGCATTTGATCAAAAATCCAACCAAATCACCTCCGAATAACCTGAAATTTTGCACACATATCCCAATTCACCTAATGAAGCTATAGTAACTCTCGGAATTCCATTCCGACCCTCGGATCAAAATCTCACCTATCAACCGGAAATCGCCAAAATACTAACTTCGCCAAAATAGGCTAACTTCTTCACCGGACTTCCAAAATTACTTCCGATTGTGCTACTAAGCCTTAAATCATCACCCGGAGCTAACCGAATCATCAAAATTCAATTCTGAGCCTTCTAACTCATAAGTCAACATCCGGTTGACTTTTCCAACTTAAGCCTTCTTAAAAGAGACTAAGTGTCTCATTTCTTATCAAAATCATTCCAAATAAATTCGAACGCACCCAATACCAATAATGAGACATAAGAAAGCAGAAAATGGGAAGAACAGGGTAGTAACTCATGAGACGACAGGTCGGGTCGTCACAATGCTAGTGAGCTTGTGAAGAGATATAATGAGTGTCAGAGAACTGGTGGACTTTCTAACAAGGATGAAATGCCTCTCACCACTATTTTTGAGGTTGACATTTTTGACGTTTGGGGCATTGACTTCATGGGACCTTTTGTGAGTTCATGTGGTAACACGTATATTCTTGTTTTTGTTGATTATGTTTCCAAGTGGTTTGAAGTTGTAGCTTTTCCCAACAATGAGGCACTGAGTGTAGTGGCTTTCTTAAAGAAAAATAGTTTTACAAGATTTGGCACTCCTAGGGCGATCATCGGTGATGGGGGTTCTCATTTCTGCAATAGTGTGTTTGACACTTTGCTTGAAAAGTATAGTGTCAATCACAATGTATCAACCCCTTATCATCCTCAGGCTAGTGGACAAGTTTAGGTCTACAACAATGAGATAAAGAGCATATTGTCAAAAATTGTCAATGCAAATAGGACTGATTGGTCAAAGAAACTGGATGATGCTTTGTAGGCTTACAGGACTACGTACAAGACTCCAATTTGTATGTCTTCGTGCTGATTGTTATTTGGGAACTCATGCCATCTTCTAATTGAGTTAGAACATAAAGCCATGTGGGCGCTGGAGAAGTTAAATCTTGAGTGGGATGTTGCAGCAAATATCCGGGTAGAGCAACTTAATGAAATAGATGAGTTCCAGTTTCATGCCTATTCTAGCTCGTCCTTGTGTAAGGACAAGAGGAAGTACTTACATGACAAGTATGCCCGGATCAAGGAGTTCAACTAAGGTGACTTGGTTCTTTTATTCAACTCTCGGTTACGACTGTTTCCGGAAAAGCTCAAGTCAAAATGGAGTGGCTCTTTTGAAGTGGTGCATGTAACTCAGTTTGGTGCTCTTGATTTGAAAAACAAAAATGCTGAAATATTCTGAGTTAATAGGCACCAAATGAAGAACTATCTTGGAAAGTTTGATAATTTCCACATGGGGCAATGATCCATTTCAAGTGATTGATGGTAACATGCATCGTGTCGTGACGTTAAATCAGGTGCTTATTGGGAGGCAACCCATGTATTTTTCTTTCTTTTTGATTTCTTCTTAGTTTAGGCTTTGTTTTGGACTAACTAGTTGTGAGGTTTGTGTAGGAATTGTTGTGCAGTGCAGGACTGTTGCTGGAAGATTTTTTGCCTAAAAGTGTGAGAATTATGTTGACCGCGTTCCAAATTTCGCGGTCAGCAGAAGCTTTTTGCAAGGGCATAAATGGTTCATGGACGCGGACTTGAAAAGTCCATAATAGCAACTCTATAAAGTTGTATTTGTGTCCGCGGTGGAAAATTTGCGGTCCGCGGTGGAAATTTCATGGTCTGCGGTGTTCTTTAGCGGCCGCGCTTGCTTTTCCTCTCTCAGCAGTCCTCTCTTGGTAACAGTCCATCAAAAAGGTAAAACGCGGACCACGGTGGAATTCCACGGTAGCTCCAGGTAGGTTTGTAGGTCCCTATACTTTTTAGTATAAATAGAAGGTCATTAGCCCTTTTACCCTTTTCGAACCCTAGACTTGCACTGTACCTAAATCACTGTTTACCATCTTATTGTTGGTCTTCCAATTACAATTATTCAAGAGTTATTTTTCTTCTACACATCTCACAACCGGTATGCTCAATTCATCATATTGCTTTTATATTGTATACGACAAAATCAGAAGGTCCAATTTCTCATCATTAAAGCGCTTCGAAGGTCACCTCAAAGGCTCGAGGCCATGGTCGAGCATCCTCCCTCGAGGATCGTCGACACTCGACCTCATGGTATCATTGATCACAGTAATGGTAGAAATGGGAAGTTCCCAAGGCATACGCCTAGGACTCACAAAGTCTGCTGGTCTACTCTAAATCCGAGCCAAGGCGTCATTTAGCTGTCCCATCTCCCTATCTTTATAATTAATGCATTTTGTACCATGTAGATATTACCCTCCTATATAAAGGGGTTCCTTGTCATTTTGTAACTCTCTCTCTTGCTCCAGATGCTCCACATGAATATAAAAAGAACATTCTCTCTGCTCTCTTACATACTTTCTTGTTATTATTGCTTTCATTTATTTTAATCATACTTGTTCATCATTTATTGCTTATCATTGGCCATACAGAGCCTTTATTAATTTTGTTATAACTATTAGTCATGCCTCGATCGCTCCCGATAGCTCACTATCAGGCCACCGAACCGACCTCAAGGTCTCCGTATCAACAAGGTCGAGGCCCTAATTGTCAGCCTCTCGGTTTGATTATAGCCTTATCTTTGGCTCTAATTTCATCTCTAAACTTCATACACATAGCATCATCTGCTTAACAACTAGCATAAAATTGGATCACGTATGTTTAGAGTCCCATCAACAAATTTAATTGTCATTACCATTTTCACGGTAAATAGTTTGGCGCCCACCGTGAAGCTAAAAATAATAGTGATTATTTTCTTGCTGGTTTCATTACAAACGCAAGTTATCTTTCACGCTTTTTCTTGTCCAAAGATCTTTGATTTTAGGTCGTAATGTCTGATTCAGTGAACAACAATATTGAGAACCACGGAGAGAATGGTGTGGCTGTTCCAGGTGTTGGTGAACCACCACAAAAACATGAGAATGCACCAGGACCGATTCTGGTGGACGAAGTCTCATGCGACGCTCGAGATGTCGAAATAAGCTCCCACATTATCAGGAGCATACACCAAGGCAACCAATAGGAAGCCCACAAAATCTCAGATTAGGAAGAACGGGAAGTTAGCCTTCATGTTACTTCTGAAATGCTGCAGGCAAAACAGTTGGTTATTGCTCAGCTACAGAGTCACCAGAAAACTCCTAGCACAGTAGCACCGGGGACAGCTCCCCGGGCCGAACAGGTACCAGAGAGATCAAGCAATAATGGGTCGATAGCTGATCCTGCCATCACAAAGATGCTCGAGGACCTCACCAGAAGGATCGAATCGGGCGAGAAAATGATAGAAACCAACAATAAGAAGGTCGAGACTTACAACTCCATGGGTCGACCAAATTCTAGGAAAGCCCCCGATCTTGAAGGGCGTGGACTCGAAGAAGTTTGTGCAGAAGCTGTTCCCCATAGGAAGCGGCCTTAAAACCCATTTAGAAGAAGTTCAGAATACCGGTGCTTCCAAAATACAATGGTACCTCGGACCCCAATGAACACGTTACCGCTTACACCTGTGCAGTAAAGGGCAACGACATGAAGGACGACGAGATCGAGTCCGTTCTGTTGAAAAATTTTGGAGAAACACTTTATAAAGGGGCAATGATGTGTTATCATAACTTGCCCCAAACTCTATAGACTCATTTACCATGTTGGCAGATTCCTTCATAAAGGCGCATGCTATTAAGGTGGCCACCAGGAAATCTGACATCTGCAAAATCAAACAAAGGGATAATGAGATACTCCGAGAATTTGTATCTCGCTTTCAGATGGAAAGAGTGGAACTACCGCCAACTCGGATGACTAGCAAGTATAGGCATTCACTCAAGGTTTGAACGAGCGAAGCTCGGTAGCTTCGAAGTAGCTGAAAGAGAATCTGGTCGAGTACCCCGCCGTGACTTGGTCGAATGTTCATAATCGATACTAGTCAAAAATCAGGGTCGAGGATGATCAGCTGGGAGCCCCATCGGGCTCGGTATACCCAAGCAGGATCCTGGCAAAGGAGCTAAATATAAACAAAGAAAGATATCAGCCATACATCAAATAACGAGGGAACACCCCGAGGCGTAACCCGCCTCGAAATGACCGAAGGATAGACCGAGGACAGAATCCTCGGGGACTCACTAATAGGGCCGGATTCGACAGGAATGCAGGACCAACAGAGGCACCTCGCCTGTCAGAATACAACTTCAACATCGATATATCGGATATTGCCTTCGGTATCAGCAAAATAAAAGATGCCAAGTGGCACAGGCCTGTATTATCAAATCCTTCTCAAAGGAATCATAACTTAATGTGAAAATTTCACAACACACATGGCCACAGGACTAAGGATTGCCACCAGCTCCGAGAGGAAGTAGCCAGACTACTCAACAAGGATCATCTCCAGGAATTCCTAAGTAATTTCCCGATTTGAACGAGCAAAGCTCGGTAGCTTCGAAGTAGCTAAAAGACAATCTGGTCGAGTACCCCGCCGTGACTTGGTCGGATGTTCATAATCGATACTAGTCAAAAACCAAGGTCGAGGACGATCAGCTGGGAGCCCCCTCGGGCTCGGTATACCCAAGGAGGCTCCTGGTGAAGGAGCCAAATATAAACAAAGAAAGATATCATCCATACATCAAAGACCGAAGGAACGCCCCAAGGCGTAACCCGCCTCAAAACGACCGAAGGATGACCGAGGACAGAATCCTCGAGGACTCACTAACAGGGCCGGATTCGACAGGAATGCAGGACCAACAGAGGCACCTCGCTTGTAAGAATACAACTTCAACATCGATATATCGAATATTGTCTTTGGTATCAGCAAAATAAAAGATGCCAAGTGGCACAGGCCTGTATTATTGAATCCTTCTCAAAGGAATCATAACTTAATGTGTAAATTTCACAACACACATGGCCACAGGACTAAGGATTGCCACCAGCTCCGAGAGGAAGTAGCCAGACTACTCAATAAGGATCATCTCCGGGAATTCCTTAGTAATCGGGCAAAAACAAGTTTCGAGAAAGATAGGTGGCCAAGAAGAACGAAACAAATGAGCTGCAACATGTCATCCACATAATTTTGGAAGGCATTGATGCCCCACAAGAACCCATGATGAGAAAGACAAAAATATCCATCACTAGATTAAAGCGAACCCAGGGGTACATACCTAAGGATGCCCTCACGTTCAGCAAAGAGGACACTAAGACCTTGTCTCAATCTCACAACGACGCACTGGTAATCTCTTTCCTCATAAATACATTTCATGTAAAATGTGTACTCGTGGATCTAGGTAGCTCGGACAATATTATCAGGTCGAGGGTAATAAAGTGGCTCAGGCTTCTTGACCAAATCATGCCTGCCACTCGAGTCCTCAACGAATTCAACATGGCAAGTGAAACGACAAAAGGAAAAATCACCCTCCTGATCAACGTGGCCGGCACGACCCAGAATGTCAAATTCCATGTCATCAAAGGAGATATGAGGTACAACACCTTGTTTGGGAGACTATAGATACACTGCATGAGAGCAGTACCATCCACCCTCCACCAAATGATGAAATTCCCAACAAAGTAAATGATTAAAACTGTCTACGGGGAACAACATGCAGCTAGGAAAATATTTATTATGCACGATGTGACACCAACACCAATACCTCCACCTGCGAAAGAACCAAAGTATAATCAAACTACATCTTCGGCTAAGCTCGATTGAACAAAATAGAGGATCGTACCGTGTCCTTATTGGAAATGACTGAGACATATCAGATCTCACAACACCGCCGGCACATCCCATGCTAAGGTAGGACCATCTTCCTTTTTCATTTTATATTTTGCACTAACTCTTATGTAGGTGCCAGATCGAAGCAGTCGAGACGCTAATCCAGCTTGAAGACCTTAAGGTTTTAAAGCATCTGTTGCACTCTTTTCCTTTGATCGAGTTTTTATCTCGAAAAGGGTTTTTAATGAGGCAACATCCACATGCTACCTAAGGAAGGCTCAAAAAGTATTCAATGCTTCTTTTGCAATCAACCTAGAACACTCAGGGCATCCCCCCGGAAGGCCATTCATCAAAAAAATCAAGAAATGCCAAATGGGGTCCCGATAGGAGAATGATGTACCGGGCCAAACGGTCGAACGAACCGTGTCCATATAACCAGGCCCCCAATGGAAAAAACATGTATACTTGAACCAAGTAATTGAAGAACACCTTTTGTCGAAGCATTTCACACTCCAAAAGAAGATCAGCATTTTTGCAAAAAATGATTCCTCCATCAAAGCATCCTGAACACTTAGGGACTGGCATCGACAAATCAATCTCCGAACGACCTCTGGGTCGGGACTCCAAGCTCATAAGCCCTCAACAAGGCAACATGAAAATAGCAAAAAACATCTCCAAAACCGAAAAGTGACCTGAACACTCGGAAACTAGCGTCCTCAATTTGACATCTAAATGACCTCCGGGTCAAGACTCCAAACCTATAATCCCTCAACAAGGCAACGCAAAAATCGCAAAATGACTCTAAGGCCGAAAAGTGTGTTGAACACTCGGGAACTGGCATCAAAAGTTCAAGAATTGCATGACCCTAGGGTCGGAATTCCCAAAATTATAAGCCCTCAATGAGGCAATACCAAGTCTACAAGTAACGGCTCTCGAACCAGAACACCCTCGATAACCTGGGGACTGTCGCCAAATCTACAAGTAACAGCTCCCGATCCAGAACACCCTCTATAACTCGAGGACTGTCACCAAATCTCCATTTGTTAAAAAACTTGAGGCCATAAGGCCCCGAATGGGCAGACTCGGTCTCGTAAGACGTACATAAGGCAACACCAACTTTTGTAAGACCTCAAGCAAGGCATGAACCACCCTTTTACCAAGTGGCAACATCTGTAACACCTCAAGAAAGGCATGAACCATACTTGTACCAAGTATCTAAAAACTGTAAAACCTCAATGGCATGAAAATTTTGTAAGACCTTGCTAAAGGCATAAACCCTATCTCAAAGTTTAGGTTATATATCAAACTTGTAAGACCCCTAAAAAGGTATACACTCGATATAGACTCCCAAACTACTTCACTTGGGATCAAAAACGGCTTCGTCCAAGCACAAATGGATACGATCATAAGGCTGTACCGGACAAACTAACGTGACTCGGGGACGCTCGACCGTCGCTACAAGATCACATGCCTTCAATTACTTCAAATCTACTTCGAAAAGAACCGGTTAAACAGGCTACCCTCAACACAGGCAAAAGATCTTCGACCATGTCAGCTCTAAATCACAGGCTTCGAGATACTCAGCCTCTGAGATAAACCTCCTGAGGTGCTTAATCATTGCCACAAAACGGCTCATAATTGAGGTTCTTCTTAAACTGTCGAAGAGTTAGGAAACAATTATCGCAAAACGTCCTTAACGAGGGAAAAATATAGCCACATAAAAGGTCACATTGACCCAAGGTATAAGAGCCATTTTTGCCAGCCCATACAGATTTGAAAACTTAAGGGTCGAATGAGCTCGAGTTGCAACCCGATTTGGAGACTGAACCCAAAAAAGTTACCTGAAAATGCCCCAGGGCAAAAATCATAAGAGCTCAAATGCCAGTTTGCACATAAAAGGTCACATCGACCCAAGGCATAAGAGCCATTGTCACCAGCCCATGCAAATTTGAAAACTTGAGGGTCGAATGAGCTCGAGTAGCAACCCGATTCGGAGACTGAACCCAAAATAGTTACATAAAAATGCCCCAGGGAAAAAAGCATAAGAGCTCAAACGCCAGCTTACACTGAAAGGTCACTTCAACCCAAGGCATAAGAGCCCTTATCGCCAGCCTAATGAGCCTCAAGGTCATATCGTGAATCTAAGGATTTCTACCAAATCAAATACCAGTTCACCTAGCCAAATTTGAGATAGAAAAAGATACGAAAGAAGTAAAGCTATAAGGATTTCCTTGTACACATACACAAAAAATGCAATCTCCATCTACAAACATGCTTTGAAAATACTACATATAGATGGAAAAAATCTACGCTCCCCCTGGGAGCTATGGCCTGCCTACTTCATCTTTGCTTTCTCCAACATCAGACAGAAACAACCGAGCATCGCGCTCATACGTCCTCGCTCACGCTAACTCTTCCAAGAGAATAAATCCCCTAGCACATATCTCCTCAAGAGTCCTCCTTCAAGACTTGCAATGAGCGTATTCTTTAATCCTCTCTTCACGGTCGAGGATCCTTCTCAACTCAGCTTGAGCATCGGTAACATCCTTTAAGTGGATCACCATCTCCTGTTCAACCTTAGTTTGGCTTATCATAGCTTCAGCTCGAGCATCAATGATCTCGACCCTTACCTTTGAAAGCTCAGATTCAAGCTTCGCAACCGCGTCTGCTTGAGCTGAAGCATTTTCATAGTCTAAGCGGATTTGGGCCTCAAGGTCAGGAACTTTAGCCTGGGCATCCATCCCCTCTAAAGACTAAACCTCCGCCAGAGCTCTTAGCTCATCATGTTCACTATTTGCTTGGCTGGCTTCATCCCGAAGATGCTACAGGTCCTCCGTCCTTTTCTGCAACTGAAATAAACAAAGTGTTATCCTCAGAAGCCAGAAGGCGGGATACATACTAAACCAGGACTGAAAGCTACCTGATCCTTCAAAAAGCTCTTGTAATTCAAGATTTGGTTCACCTTATACCTCAAGTGCTCCATTTCGGCTTCCTTTTCATCGCAAAGGAACCTAAGGGATTTTTCCTCGTCTAGAACTTTTCGTAGTCGGGCTTTACGATAAAGCAGCCCGAACTTAAGCCTATCGAAGGCCTGCAAAAGAAAACCCAATAAGAAAGGCAAGGTGCAAAATTCAAAGGGGCCTATGTCAAAACTCACCATGAAGTGAAGCTGTTGGGCTTCCTCAAAGGCCGAACATGCATCCGTTAACCTAGCTCCCTCAGCTTTAAAAGAATTATCTCCGATCGACACATGATCACTCGGAGTAGGCGACCCCGAGTTTCTAGTATCCATCGAAGCAATATCGACAGAATAAGAAGGCAGTGGCAATGGAGAAACCACCTTTTTCGGAACCATAAACCATATGCATGGCAGGTTTGAATGATGCTTTCGCTCCAGAACCCGAGTCCAGCCTCGCCCTGCTTCGAGCATCATCACCCTGTATAGGCATCTCTCGCTTATTGTTATCGTTCTTTTGCTCGGAGGCTAGCAACCCTTCCCCCTCCTCGAAGGAGCATGGCCTCACATCGAAAAGGCTCTCCGATTCCTACGACAACAAGTTTAACGCACAAAAAGGAAAAATTGCCTCTCCAAATGAAAGAAGGGAAAGGAAAAAATAGCACAACACGTACCATGATGTTTTGCTCCCCATCTGCCTCAGAACACAGCTCACCACCTGTGCTCCTAACAAGTCGAGTGGGTTGCCAACTTCCGAACCTAATCCGACAGATCTGGAATGTCACCTGGCACCCACGCAACCGCTGCAAAAGAAGAACAAATGGCACGATTATAAAATCATCCTTCACTGCAAAACAAAACTGAGAAGGTACGGAATGTGCCACTTACGGGTTTAATTCTTTTCCTAGAAGAATGGCATAAATTCCACGAGTTTAATGTCAGTCGTCCGAAGTCAGATGAATCGACTCACCCATTCTCGATTTCTATCCTCCTTATTGTCAAAGATAAAGGGTGTGGTCGACCAACATCGCAAGGTTAACAGGCCCCGATGAATAAAGGGACGGTACAGCCTGATGAAATGACTGAGCGTGAAGTCTAGCCCCACTTTCTCCGCAAAAAATCTCATCATCAACACTATCCGCCAAAATGACAGATGTACCTGTGCTAAGGTAACCCGATACTTCAAATAGAATTCTAGCACAACTCTATCAAGGAGCCAGTGTGAAGGGATATGTGTACACATTTAAGAATCCATCGGCACGATCGGTGATGCCCTCATCCGGGGAAAGTATTTGCAAAACTACTTTCTCCCCCCAGCCACAGTCTTTTCTCACTAACCCAAGATGTTCTTCTCTTGTCGAAGAAGAAATCTTAATGGTACGCTCTCGTTGGTCCTGAATATCGGAGGTGGAGTTCTCCCCTCTTTGCCGAATAGACCCCGATGTAGTAGTCATGGAGGTGGCATAATCAGGGAACTAGATCAGGAATTTATGCAAGTATGTTAGCGCTGGAGTAGCGAAAGGCTCAACCCAGAAAAGGAAAGGTAACCACGTAAAATAATAGGAACTCCAAAGGGGCACAGATGACCCTATATATGGAAAAAGTGGCAACGACCCACCTGCCTAAAAGGTCAACAACATTGTCGCCAATCCCGAGGTGGTACCCGACCTCGAGGATCTCCATCAAGAAAAGTTAGGCTCCAAAAAGCCAATGCCATTACTGCCAATCCCGAGGTGGTACCCGACCTCAAGGATCTCCATCTAGAGAAGTTAGGCTTCAAAATGCCAACACCATTATCACCAATCCCGAGGTGGTACCCCACCTCGAGGATCTCCACCAAGACGAAGTTAGGCTCCAGTAAGCCGACTGCATCGTTACAAGTCCTGAGGTGGTACCCAACCTCGAGGACCTCCTCTATGAAAGAGTTAAGCTCCAAATAAACAAACATTTAAACTCCACCCATATAGGCTCAATCACGGGATGCCATCTAAGTTCGGGTAAAATCCCCATTTGTGATCTACCTATAATGCCTTAGGGCTACTTGCGCTAAGTTCAAAGCAGGTTTTCGGGTGGCTTAGGTTTGAGCGATCCCCGCTCGGGGACAGCCCTCAAGAGCTTAAAGGCAGGCCCAATTATAGGGCTCCCGAATGAATTTCCCTTGAAGAATATTGCAAGGCCTCAAAATTGTTCTTGAAAGTCTAAAGGCTCGAAGTATTATCCTCATTCAGCCCGAAGTAAGGGTTTCGACGACCTGAGTATATCGGTCCAATCCAGGTTTGGTTCGAGGAAAGGCAAACGGTTCCGCAGGGAGCCATTCTGAATAATCAAAGGTCAAAGAAATACAGTCCCACTTGAGCCCGATATCAATACCGACCGCTAGGATCATGCATTCAGAATTTCCGCAAGCATAACCAAAGAGAATATAGCAAACATCGAAGACAAAATTGAAGAAACGTCTTTGTATTCCTGAACATTCGATTACAAAAACCTATGATGGGTCCTTACATAGAAGCAAAGAAGTTTAAGGGTACATGTATAGTAAAAGCCTATGAGCCTAGCCTACTCTTAAAGGTGCTTCCTTGGCAGTAGCATCTTCGAGCACCATCTCCTCGGGCATGCATCCTCAGTAGCTGCATCTTCGAGCACCATCTCCTCGGGCACACATCCTCGACGACAATATCTTTAACCATCGCCTCCTCTGGGGTTTCGTCTCTATCCTCCAAGATGGCATCTTCAAAAGGTGAGATAAAGAGGAGGAAGGTGATGGAGAAGAGCAAAGTGACACAGAAGAAGCAGAAAAAAATCGAGAAGTGGCTGGGTGAAAAATCTGGCTAGGATGGACCTCGTCAGCACTACTATTGCGAAGCCACTTCTTGAGATGCCACACTGGTATGGGCTGAAATAGTTAATAGATAGTGCCACCTCGCTCCATAGAAAGCAAAGGGAGCAAGGCGCCTCACCAGAACAATTGGGGGAGGTGAGCAGCGGTGTAGAGTCCGAACCCCCCTCCCCGAGCAACGGTGTAAAGTCCAAATATCCCCCCAAAACAAGGGAAATCGGCCCCTTACCTCATTGTCCTGGGATAATGACAATAACAACAACAATAGCAATAAACTAGCGCAATCTTGATCGACTAAACAAGGCCCAGGAGACAGGTCACGGCGTGGCCGACAAAAATGCTTCCTCAAAATCTTGAGGCCATGAGCCTCAAACATGGTGAACGACAATGGTTAAGGATGGTAGGAAGAGAAGAACGGGTAGATATGGAGAAGCACCTGGATGAGAGGTTGATCCCAGGAGGCTCCCATTTACAGGAAGGGCAATAGAGTAACCGACGGCGCCATTATTGCCTTCGAAAGGCATAATGGCAAGCATGTTTAATGCGTTTTTGGGGGCTGAACAGGCGGCGATGTTATAGTTCTGGAGAATGGAAAATCATAATGCTTTGAATGATCCTGGAGAAGTGAAATGATCGGACGTTTCGGCTGTCACAGGGAGTCCTAAGAGTTATATGTTGAAATCTTTTCTTATCGCACCTCTCTAAGAAATGCGGGGACTATCTGTATGCCACGAAATTGGAAGGTCCAATTGCTCATCATTAAAGCGCTTCGAAAGGTCACCTCGAAGGCTCGAAGCCATGGTCGAGCATCCTCCCTCGAGCATCGTTGACACTCGACCTCATGGTAGCATTGATCACGGTAATGGTAGAAATGAGAAGTTCCCAAGGCATACGCCTAGGACTAACAAAGTCTGCTGGTCTGCTCTAAATCCGAGCCAGGGCATCATTTAGCTGTCCCATCTCCCTATCTTTGTAATTAATGCATTTTGTACCATGTAGAGATTTTCCTCCTATATAAAGGGGTTCCTTATCATTTTGTAACTCTCTTTGTTGCTCCAGATGCTCCACACGAATATAAAAGAACATTCTCTCTGCTCTCTTACATACTTTCTTGTTATTATTGCTTTCATTTATTATCTTCATACTTGTTCATCATTTATTTCTTATCATTGGCCATAAAGAGCCTTCATTAATTTTGTTATAACTATTAGGCACGCCTCGATCGCCCCCGATAGCTCACTATCAGGCCACGGAACTGACCTTAAGGTCTCCGTATCAACAAGCTCGAGGCCCCGATTGTCAGCCTCTCAGTTTGATTATTACCTTATATTTGGCTCTCATTTCGTCTCTAACGTCATACACATAGCGTCATTTGCTTAACAACTTACATAAAAATAGATCACGTATTTTTAGAGTCCTGTCAACAAATTTAATTGTCATTACCATTTTCACAGTAAACATTTATATATATTTTGTTTTTCTTTTCTCTTAGTTTTAACTTCTTTTTAATTAGGGTTTGATTAATCCCCATAATATAGGCATAGATGTTAAAAAATTCATGTGACTACTTGTTATGCATCCCTAATAGGGGATAGGGTTATTCATTTTACCACCGAATTGCCAAATTTGTATGCAAGTGAGAACCCTAGAGTTCCGGTTCTTTTTGAATTTTGCGGCTGCGACATTAATTCCGCTATCATCGTTCATATGTTGTGTTAGGTTAAGAATGATGTGTATTTTTGCAGCCACGACATTAATTTTGCGGTCAGCATTCATATGCTATGTTAGGTTAAAAATGATGTGCATTTCTGCGGTCAGTAGTGGAATTTCCGCGGTCAGCAACCTGCTTTATTTGACCGTGCTTCTTTTTTCGCGGACCACGGATTTTAAGTTCAGAGAGTTACTAAGTTGGGTCTGCGGTCGCGTTCATTTTTCTATGGATAGCGGTGCAGCTTTCATGATCGCACCTAAATTTCCGCTCTCAACGATGATCAAGCTTCAGAAACTGGGTAGTCTGAACCCAGTCCTTCGCGGCCACGCCCCTTTTTCCACTGCCAGCGGACCTTTGATTTTGAAACACTGTAAACTTTTCATCTACTTTCCTCGGATGATTCTTTTACCAACAATACTCATGATTTTTCACTAATTGTGTATGCAGACAATGGTCTGAGCTAGAGGCGCGGGTGATAAACAAAAATGAAGGGTTGAATCCTCCCGAGGCATGGAAAAGGAGGACAAGGAAGGACCAAGTTACCACTAGCGATCCAAATATCTATAGGGAAGCTCCGGAAGACCATTAAAGTTGCGAACAAAGTAGTATCCCATTCTAAAGGCAGTGAATATGTACCTTCTAGAGAAATTCTAGTTGTGAGACGAGCCCACACCCTCTTCTTCTACTGAGTCGTCTGATAGCTCAGAGGATAGTAGTGAGGATTCAGCACCTGGTTCCTAACGTGCTACATTTTATGCCTCACCAGTAGACCCTATTGATGTTGATGCTGATATCCCAGACAACGGGAGGGGTGTTGACACCCAGATAGGGGGGTTGGTAAGATCAAGGAACCCTGTGGTGTGGCAAGAACGGTTTGTGAGTGAGAAAGCTTACCATAAGTTTGGGAGTGGTGGCCTCAAAGGTCACTTACACTTGAGAGGCTATTTATTGAGCGAGATCTACTACCCCCACAACCCTAATGTCATGAAGTAGCTCAACGAGAGAGTGGGATGGAAGTTCTTCACCAGCAACTTACTGGATGCCAATGAACATTTGGTCAAGGAATTCTATGCAAATGTCACCCATATAAAAAAGGCCATGTATTTGACCAAAGTCCGCAACAAGAAGATTATGTTTGATGGCAAGACTTTAAATGATTATGATGGGTTCAATGACTAGGATGAGTCTCTATATCTAGAGAAGGTGGATGTGGATGAGTTAGCCCGCCCTTGGCTTGCATTAGTAATTGCTATTCTTGGGACTACTCAAGCTTGGCTGACACCTAGGGTCCCGATCTACAGGAACACTCTGAGCTTTGAAGCGAAGGGGTGGGATACTTTTGTGTGCAGCCGGTCAGACCCTACTAAACATGACAGTGATATGCCGGTCTCCCAGGCTAATATTTGGGGGCTATCAGGGCGGGGTACCCGATCAACATCGAGAAAATTATGGCCAAGCTGATTAACAGAATGGTTGGGAAAGATGAGAGTTCATATCCCTTCCCAAACTTCCTCACCACGTACCTAGAGGATTAAGAAGTAGAAGGAAGGGACTTTGACACCAAAGTGAAACCAAAGAGGCCATTTTCCTGGTACAACCTGCAGGGACCAGACAACCCCAAGTCCAGGGATAAAGCCACCGCTTGTACTGGCCAGTCTAAAGAGCCAGAGGTGGTGGCTACTGGTTCCAAGCCTTCCACTGCCATGCTACATCCTTCCTCTGGACCATCCGCTTCCATTCCTATTTCAGTGCCTTCTTCATCAGCATACCCTCTAACTGTACAGCGGGTTAATCAGACTCTATCCAACATTAGCAACTGGATACAGATAGCTACAAGTTGTATGTCCTATCTAGCAATGATAGCTCAATCAACTCCGGCACAGCCTTAGGTGCCTATTTCGGTGGAGGAATAGCTAAAGCAGCTTTTAGACAACCAGAAGAAGCTCCTGGACAACCAGAAGCTTACCATGGATACTTTGGAGGCACAAGGAAAAGCAATCAAGGACATGGGCAAACAAACGATGAAGATAAAAAAGACTCAGGCCTCAAAGAAGTTAGTAAAGTTGCGGAGAAAAGAGCTTGAGAAGATTGCATCAGCTGGAGACATCCCACTAGACTTACTCTTGGAGGAGCAAGTTTCAGCAGCTCATGCAGCACAGGGACTAGAGCAGGAGGCTGACAGAGCACCGGTGAGAAGAGGAGTGATTACCCAAACTGAGGGTTTGGAGATTGAGTTGGAGGACCCTGAGGGAGGTGACTCAGGCTAGCCACAGGACCCAGCCAGTGACCCCGTGAAGACAGAGGCATCATAGGGAGTTTTCTTTACTCTCTACCCTTCCCCTTATTCTATTTTTGCTGATAGCATTGAGGAAAATGCTACTTTTTATTTGGGGGGTGGCCTTATTTCAATGATGATTTGGATATTTTGGATATTTGGTTTGGAATAACCTTGATACTATTTTTCGTTATTCTCGTACTTTTTAATTTTGGTATGTATATAAAGTTACCTTTCCATGTATATATTTATTCCCCTTTTATGTATATTCATCTCAATCCCCCTATTGTACATATTCAGTTTACTTTCTGTAGTTTACTTTATAACTTCTTTTGAAATTTTCCTAAATAGTATAGCTTCGTATTTCATTTAGCAGTTTCTTTTTGTAGGTTCTTACTTTTACAAGTTTTCGTGATCAATAAGCCTTTGGTTTGCTTAGTGCCACGGTTCTTTCCAAAGGTGGAATTTGTGTGAACAGGGTGGCTCTTCCCGCTGATGGATGGTGTGATAACCTTCTTAAGGGTTTGAGACCGTTTTTCTTTATATTTTTGTGTAAATAATAGTAATGAATAAAAATGTCTCAAGCAAAGCTTCACGTGGGCCTAGCACATTTACCTTTAACCTTATGGTTAGAAACAAATTATTTGCAAAGAATGGTGCTAGTTGTGAACTTTAGACTCTTATGTTGACTTAACAATCATCAAGTGGCTTCTTGGAGCCACTTGTGTTGCTAAATCTTAGCTAGGGTTGTTGTGGACCCTCGGCTCTATCTCTTTAGCAATCTAACAACTTGTGGGGTGAGGTTTCTATATGCAAGTCAAAGTCCTATTCCAATAAGTCTAGAATTTGCCCCGAGTGTTTGTCTAGGCGAAATTCTAAGTGTAGCTCGATTTGAGAAATGAATATAGGCCCTCCTTAACCCAACATGAAACTTGAAAGCATCCATAGCCCACCAAATATGATATCCCTAGTCAACCTCGTTGAGCTGAAGCCCTTGTTCTTTCAATAACCATGATACAAGCCTCTATCCGTTCTAAAATGACCCTCTCTTGGCACCCCGATTCTTTCCTTAGCACAATTGGAAAAATAATAAGTTTGGGGGAAAGACGAGGAATGCAAAAGTGATATAAGGTACAAAATGAAGAAAAGGGAAGGCAAAAGAAAAATAAAGAAAAGCCTAAAAGTCAAAAAGAAAGTGAATAAAATAGAAAAATAAAAGGATTCAATGAAAGCAATGATGAAAGGCTTGAAATGAGTAGAAAATAAGAAAAATGATTATCATGAACTAGAAAGAGTGACATAGTCCCCTAAGGAAGAAGAAAATGACTCAAAGAGTCAAGAAAGTGTAAGTCGAAGTAAGAAAACTGAAGTGCTTAAAGAAAGAGGAAACCTTCATAGACCGATTTATCCTACCTTAACCAAAAGCCTCCAGTACATTCCCGTACGATTTAAGTTGAATGAGATTACATTAGTGGTGATTTACGTAAGAGGCACGCTTATGGTTCTTAGAGCCGGACTTGTGACTTTCCTTTGAGAGAGATGAGCGTATTGTCCAAAATCCTTATTTCATGTGCTACAATGTAAAATGAGGTTTGCTAATGGAGAGTAGAGGAGTAGGAGTTTGGGTTCCACAATGATCTATGTAGTAGAAAGAGTTTCCTGGATGAGTTAAGTCAACTCTTGATGCTTTTGTGTCGCACTTGAGCTATCGTACTAAAAAGGTTGTGTGTTAATAATGAATTTGAGTTGAAGGTAATTGTTAGTCCCAATTGATGCTTGATGAAGTCACCTTAGGAAAGCTGAAATTTTCCTTTGTTTTAACTTATGCAGGTGGGAATTACTTTGTTTGCTTGAGGAAAAGCAAAAGCTTAAGTTTGGGGGAGTTGATAACTATGGATTTTAGCCTATCTTATGCTCTCTTTTTCTTATTTTGGATCGAAACTATGTAAAAGTATTCCCAAAAATTGACTTAATGTGTTTGTCTGCAGGGTTTGGTCAAAATGAGGCAAGAAAGCCAAAATCAACTCTTGAAGGAGTTAAAATTGCACAAGTTCAAAACTGGGAAAAAAGCATTGACCGCGATGGAAAAGCACGGCCACGTAAAGTCCACAGCTGAAGCGGATAAAATTACACGGTCCGCAGAAGTGGGGTTAAAATAAGGTGTTTGGGAGACATCAGTGACTGCGGCCCGCAATGAAAAAGCACGGCCACGGAAAACCTGACGCAGCCGCGACGACATTTCCGCTGGGAGTGTTGATCAAAGTTTAGATACCCTGCAAGTTGAGCCTGACTGAGGAGCGCGGTCCACGTCCAAATTATGCGGCCGCATTTAATGCTAACGCGGAGGGGGAAACTTTTATGCTGCCCGCGAATTCAAGTCCAAACCAATCACAAAAGTGAAGAAACGCGGTCCATGCTTGTTTTGCACGGCTGCGAAAGGCTACACGCTGAGATGCTCAGTATTCCGCTCACAGCAGAACCTCAGTAGGGGTATTTTTTTTCCAATAATTTTAGATGTGTATAAATAGATCTTTTTTTATATTTTTAGGTTATCTTTTGTCTAAGGAGCTCATGAACAGCTATATTTTACTAGTTAGAGTAATTTTAGAGCAGCTTTAGCTACTATTCTTAGATTTTATTCTTGTAATCAACTTTTATGGCTTACATTTTATCTCCATCTTTGATTTCTAACTTGATTATGAGTATCTAAACCCATTATCTAGGGTTGTGACCCAACCCTAGTGTGGGTATTCAATGGGTCTTCAATTTTAGGTCTTAATTGTTTATGGATTAGTGATATTTAGCTTGATTCATACTTTAGTTGTAGAATTGGTGATTGCAAACACTGATTTGTGCCTTTATGACTTAGACTCTTCTTGAGAAAGAGGGACTAAGTCTAGGAAATTTAGCTAACAAGAAATTGGGGTTCATTCAAGAGATTGATATCCTCAATTAAAGGGTTAAAACCTAGAGATATTAATACCTGACTTGAGCCAATTTTACTTGCATTGTTTGAACACCCAATTGGGCTTGAGAAAGCCAATTAGGGCAAAGTCATTCAAACTACTGAGAGGTATAAAGTGAGTAATTATGTGTAAAGTTTATATCATGACCCCAAATATATCAAGCTTGTCCTAAATTCTAGGCCCCATTAGATACTCGCCTAGGTGTAAGTCACTTCCCTAGTACTTTTTATCAATTGACAAAAATCCTACAAAATCATTGTACTTAGATTTTTTTAGCAATCACTAGCATTAAAAGTAAAATAGCAACAAATCCAAGCATGGTTAGAATTGTAATTAAAAGCAACACGCGTAGCTAGATTGGATAGAAACCCAACTCCCAACCAATATGAGCTCCTTGTAGATATCGATCTCAACCTTTCGGGTAAAAGCTGCATCGACCTCTCCTTGCCATTATATACTGGTGTAGGGTTAGAGCCGATCAGTGATTCAGCAAGTCCAAAATTTCTTCTTTCCGAACGGATTCGATCTCTAAAAAGTACTTATTTTTCCAAGCTCTCCCTCATAGACTCTCTATAATCACCGAGTTGAAGTCTTGCTTGACTGAAAGCGCTCTCTGATGCCACAGTTGAAGCTTGAATATTTAAAAGCAATCCTTGAAATAATTGGAAAGTGTTTTTCTTTGTCCTTCCACCATTCCAAAATATTAAAGGAGCCGTCGGGATTCACTTCCTCAATTACATGTGACAAATAAACTTCACGCTCATTTAATTGTGAAAAATCACTAGTACTAAAACCTTGAGAACCCCTGAACGCCGCCCAAGCACTAAGTGCTCTTGCTCCCCCAGTTCTTTTAGATGACTGAGAACTAGAAGAAGAAGGAGTTGGAACATTTGGTCTAGCATGATATAATGCAACTTGATAAGAATTATAAATAGTTTGAGAATTTATTTTAATTGAGGCTGTCCCGACCCAAGTTAGCACCTAGTCTCTACAACTAGGTAAGTCAAACATTGCGCAAAGAGGAACGAAAACATAAAAGCTATCAGCTAAAAGTAAATTTTAAACAAGGAAATGCGATGTCGCATGGCATATACAATAATCACTTGCGAACAGTATTTATAACTCTCCCAAAACCCAAAATGTCATAAGTCACGAGCTAAAGAAGAAGAAAGTACTACCATACTCCAAAGTCTAATAAAAGAAGAAAAATACAAGAAGTCTTTAACTTGAGGAAGAGTAGATAGGGACTCCTAGGTCTGCGGACGCGGCAGATATACCTCAAAGTCTCAACAGTAATCTCGCCTCACTAGTAATGTGGCTGAAAAGAGGTACTTGGATCTGCACACGAAAAATATATACAGGAAAGGGCATGAGTACACCATAGCGGTACCTAGTAAGTGTCAAGCCTGACCTCGGTCGAGTAGTGACGAGATCAGGCCAGGGCCCTACTGGTATATATAATAAAATAATACAGAATGAAACATCACAGTATGAATAAATAAGGAAATTTAACAAGAATGTAAGCATAGAAGAACAACAGCTCAAACGCAGAGATAGCAACAGGGGATCTACTAGTATACCGTCCCGTAGTCCCAAACGTAAAAGTACAGGGGGATCTACCGGAATACCGCTCCGTAGTCCCAAACATAAATGTTCAGGGGGATCTACCGGTATATCGTCCCATAGTACCAAAGTAAATACGCAAGGGGATCTACCGGGATACCATTCCATAGTCCCAAAGTAAATATGCAACTCAACCAATAGAAATAGCAGTTACAACAAGAAAACCACAATTTAGGCTAAATCCGAGTGAAGGAAGACAAGAAATTTCACTAAGCATGCTACACAGAGTTCAAATAGGCAGTTAAGGCACGTAGGCATGCGTTTCTAAACTAAACAGGATAATTACATAGGCTAGTATAGCTCAATTAAAGGAAAAAAAAAGATATTTTAGTTTAAAGAAACTGGAGTTTTTCAACAAATAGCCTGTATACACACTCGTCACCTCACGTACACGGCCCACATATATCAAACAGTACTAAATCTTAAGGGGAGTTCCCCCACACAAGGTTAGGCAAGCCACATACCTCAAACCAAGCTCAAATCAATCTGAAATCACGCTCTTTCCACGAGTATCCAACTTTGAGTGGCCCAAATCTAATCAAATCAATTGCATAACATAAATATAGCTACAAGCAACTAATTTAGCAAGTGAAATCAAAGCTAAGGCAAGAAAATAAAAAAAAAAGCCCAAAAATCCTCCCCAGCCCCACTTCTTTGAATCAGGTAAAAGTCACGAATTATAAACACCCATTCACTCACGAGATCACTCGTCAAAAATCATCCAAATGCGACACCTAAATCCCACTCAAATCTCCGATTTTTGGCTAGGAAACATTTCCCCCAATTCCCATATTACTCACTCCAGTTCCTTAATTTAATGAAGAAAACAACTATGGATTAATGAAATATGATCAAAATAGGATTAGGAATCGTTACCCAATGATTTTCTCAGAAAAACTGTCAAAAAATTGCCTTCCTCTGAGCTCAAAATTTAATTTTATGGATTGAACACGAAACCCTCAAATTCTCTCTTTTTCTGCCAAACAAACCGCACATGCGGATCCTTCATCGCACCTGCGGTGCCGCACCTGTGAAAATTCAATTACAGGTGCAAAAATCATTTAAGACAGATAGTTCAGCATCTTCGGAAAAGGGGTCGCACCTGCTGTGCGCGCCTGCGGATATTTGGTCGCTTCTACGGTCTTTTACCGCTTATGCTTACTGCTTCTACGGGCTCGCACCTACGGTGACCTCTCCGCAGGTGCAATTACACCAGCACAAGAAAATCTTCAACAATAGCCTAAGTCCAATTTTTCACCCGTTGAGCATCTCAAACACACCTGAGACCCCCTGGACCTCAACCAAACATACAAATCAATCCTAAAACACCATACAAACTTAGTCGAGCCCTCAAATCACATTAAAAACGTTAAAAACACAATTCATCTTCCATTCCAAACCTAATGAACTCAAGACTTCAAAATTCTACAACCGATGTCGAAACCAACCAAACTACGTACGATTGACCCCAAGTTTTGCACACTAGTCATATTCAATATTACGGACCCACTCCAACTTCCGAAATCAGATTCTGACCCCGATATCAAAAATTCCACTACCGGCCAAAAACTCCAAAAATTTAACTTTCACCATTTCAAGACTAAATAAGCTACAGACCTCCAAAATACAATCCGGACATGCCCCTAAGCCCAAAATCACCCAATGAAGCTAACAGAATCGACGGAACTCCATTCTGGATTCGTCTTTACATTGTTATAACTACGGTCCAAATTTTAAGACTTAAGCTCTCATTTAGGGACTAAGTGTCCCAAAATACTGCGAAACTTAAAAATGAATCATCCCGGCAAGTCATAATAGCAAAAATAGATAATCAGAAAGCAGTTAGGGGATCGGGGCATTAATTCTTAAAATGACCGGCCGGGTCATTACAGAGGCTATTGCGCCTGAAAGTTTAGACAACTCCTCATCTTCAAGTGATAAACCATTATAAATAGTTTCATACCAAAATTGAGGACCTCCTAATTTCATAGTAGGATTTAACAAGGCAATAACACCATAATAGGGAGAATAGGAGAAAAATATTTTTTTAACTTTTTTCTCATAGAATCAATAGCAAGTTGACAAATTTTCCCACCTCTGAAAAATGATCAAGCAAATTTGCAACTTCTGCAATATAAACTAAACAGTTAGAAATAGTAGGATAATATTGCCGTGAAAATTCATTTGTAGCAATATGAAATTTTTCTAAAAAATCTACAAGCATTTTAATGTTAGCCTGATCCGCATTTGTAAGGTGTTGATCATCATCACTTACATGAGTATTAAATGTTGAGTTTATGAGGTTTCTATATCCATATGCAATAACTAAAATTTCATACATGTAATTCCATCAAGTTGGACAAGGTTTAGGAACCTTTCTTTCTCTTAGGCCAAATTCATCGCATCTTTTAAAATATTCTCTAAGTCTACTTCTACGGTTTGAATAAAAAAAGCCAGTTAAGAGTCATTTTAAGCTTTTCAATTTCAACATTTAAAATTCTCATACCATCACCCACAAATTAAATGGTAAATATGACAAATACATCTAACATGAAAAATTTTACTAAATGCAGGACTTAATGTAGTGGTAAGAAAGGCTAGAACATTTGTGTTACCAGTAGCATTATTCATTGAAACTGACATTAATTTATCACTGATGCAAAAATATCTATAAATATCAGTAACTGTGCTAGAAAAAACTGCCTTGTTGTCACGTTCCAAAATCCACTAGTCTTTATGGCACCTAAGCCAACCCGTTAGGTAAGCCAACTTCTAGCAATTCAATTTCAATAATATTAATTAAGCAATTAAATAAAGGAATTTTTTGAATCTTTCACATTTCCCCAAGGACTGGTAGTACAAATCATGAGCTTCTAAGAATAGAGGTTACAAAGCTGATATAAAGAGAATACATCTTCGATATGAAAATTACATAACCAGAGTTTATAGATCTAAGGCTACCATGAACAAGAGGCATCTACAGCAAGAACGCAAGTACGCCTTCAAATCTAGCAACCATCGATTGCAGCAACATCAACATGCGGGATCTGCACGCAATTTGTAGGAAGTGTAGTATGAGTACAACCGACCCCATGTACTCAAAAAGTAACAAACCTAACCTCAAGTTAAAAGTAGTGATGAGCTGGAACATAGGTCGGGCCCAACACCAATAACCAATAGTAGTTCATACAACATAGAGCATATAAATAAGGAAATAATCTCATAGAATAAAATGTTCAGCCTTTCCACTGTTTTTTCGAAAATAGTTCCATTTTTCAAGAATATCAGTGAAAACCCAAATCCTTTATCGAAATCATCAAAAAAAAATTATGAGATAGTTTGAAAACTGTAGTTTTCCTGAAAAATCCTTTCCAAATATCAAATGTGAAATATCACTCTATGCCCGCATATTAATGTGTGTAAAATTCATGAATGATATGACACCGTACAGCACGAGGAAAATGTGTCTCTATGCATGTATGCCATATATGCATGCCAATGCCATGTATCTCATAGATGAATCATGTACTCACACTCTCATAGTAAACCTCACTGCATCCCACTCAACCACTCGGTACTGTATATGGCCCATACGGCCCAGGGAAATCCATCCCAGAACATATATAAAATTGACTATAAGTCACCCAGTATCGAGGGCAAGGGTAATCTAACCCTGTGGAGAAATCCATCTCCAGGTATCAAGTACTTCGGACAAATCTATGCCCAGGGAAATTCATCCCTCAATAATATATAACTTCTCAACAAATCGGTACCGTATATGGCCCGTGCGGCCCAGGGAAATCCATCCTGGAACATACTCAACAATGACTATACGCCACTCCATACCGAGGAAAAAGGAAAATACATCCATGTGGAGAAATCCATCTCCATATATCAATACTTTAGACATCAATGTGATCACACCAAGAAACAACCACTATAGGTCCCAACAATATTAGCATAAAGCCTAAACATGATATGTAATATGATGTACAGCTCATTTACTTTACACATGGAGAAACACAAATATCAACAAAAATAGGGCCACCATTCAATGCCCAAAAACAATCGAGTCAATACACAAGGTGCACACCCAAACGCCCGTCACCTAGAATGTGTGTCACCTCAACACCAATCACATAGCATATAAATCGGGGTTTTATACCCTCAGCACTAAGTTTAGAAGAGTTACTTATCTTAAGAAAGTCAATTCTGACACCGAGCAAGCCAAGTGAAGCTTCAGGAAAGCCATCACGTGTAGAGTGACCTTTGAATGGCTCAAAACTAGCTAAAAGTAACTCAAATACATCAGATAAAGCACAAGGAAGCAATTACAATTGATAAAGATCGAATTCTACATCAAATCCCAAATTCGACCAAAAATACACTCGGGCCCACGCCTCAAAACTTAATACAACGTACAAAATCTGGCAAGCCATTCAATTACAAATCCAACCATGCTAGTTTCACTCAAATCCGACTCCGAATCGATGTTCAAAACTCAAAAATTCATGTTATGAAACTTTATACCAAAACCCCCATTTTCCTCTTTCAATTCATCAACCAATTATTAAAAATGAAAATAGATTCATGAAATATAATCAAAACTGAGTGTAGAACACTTACCCCAATCCTTGTGATGAAAATTACTCCAAAAATTGCCTCAATCCGAGTTCCACATCTCAAAATATGAAGAAATAACATAAACCTCGATTTTTATAGCTTCTGCCCAGCAGTTTCCGCATTTGCGGACAAATATTTGCATCTGCGACCACCGCTTTTGCGGTAAATGATTCGCTTCTACGAAAATAGCCATGCTCAGAACCCCCACACCTGCGGTCTTAAGACATTTCTGTGATCGCGCTTCTACGCTCATGAACCGCATCTTCGGTTGCACAAGTGTGTCCAAGCACCCGCACCTGCAATCCTCACGCCCATCTCCCTTTCTCGCTTCTGCAATGACACTGCCGCTTTCACGGCTCCGCACCTTCGCCCAAAACTCTGCAAGTGCGATCACACCAGAACCAGAAAATCTGCAGCTATACAACATGGAGTGAAAATAATCCGAAACTCACCCGAGCCTCTTGGGACCTTGTCCGTACTAACAAGTCTGAAAACATAACACAGACCTACTCGAGGCCTCAAAACACACATAACAACATCAAAACAATAAATCACACCTCAATTTAAAATCATTGAACGTGGAAACTTCAACTTCCAAAATCGATGCCGAAACCTATCAATTCACGTCTGATTGATCGCGAATTTTGCACACAAGTCACATTTGACATTACGAAACCCTCCAACTTCTGAAATCAGAATCCGAACCCGATATCAAAAGGTCCACTCCCGGTCAAACTTTCCAAAATTCCTACTTTTGCCATTTCAAGCCAAATTGCACTATGGACTTTCATATCACGATCCGGATGCGCTCCTAAGTCCAAAATCACCCAAGGAAGCTAACGGAACAATGAGAATTCAAATCCAAGGTAAAACACTAAAAAGTCAAAACTTGGTCAAACCTTTCAAATTTAAAGCTTCTAGCTGAGGATCATTCTTCCAAATAAATTCCGAATAACCTGGAAACCAAGACCGACGATTCCCACAAGTCATATTACATCATACAGAGCTACCCATGCCCTCAAATAGCCGAGCAAAGTGCAATTGATTAAAACGACCGGCCGGGTCGTTATGTCCTCCCCCATTTAAACATACATTCGTCCTCGAATGTACCCAGAGTTGTTCCAAAAGCCATCAAATCGCTGTAAAATCTTGCTACACATATACCCAGGGGTGATCCCACATAACCTTATCCCATATAGGTTTGATAACAGAACATAATTGAAATTTCATAATCCAACCTAGCCCATAAGCCTTAAAATCCAATTTCCCTCATTCGGAATTTCTATAAGTGTAACACCCCATAAATTCAGCTTAGGTATGAATGAGCTAAAGGAGTAGTAAGGTCATATTTTGAACATGTGAAGTCTCATTGGGATGATTATGGGTGAAAATAAATGTTTCAAAATCAAGATGGAAAGTAAGGTGCATAAGATTCGACAAAATCGACTAAGTTTGCAAAAGGTCCATATTCCAGCAAGGTTTAGTATAAATTTGTAAGGTATTCAGGAAAACTTAAAGCATAAAAGTTGTAGGCCGTAGAAATAGATTTCCAATGATATATTATGGAGCCCAGATGGATCTTTGTGAAAAACATTATGCACGCTTTTCAAAATAGTATGCGGTATGCTCGCCCGGTAGCGCGCCCATAGCACGACCGCGCTAATTTTGAGGCAGTGTTACTGTTGTTTTGTGCAATCAGTAGCGCGGTCAGGTCTCCAGGAGAACAGGCGCGCTCGTGGGGGTCGCTTTAAAGGCATATTTCGTCCCTTACATCCCCAAATATAAAAACCTGCTCTAGAAAGGAAAACTCTCAAAAACCTAACTCCTTAAGGGTCCTTCCACCACCCAAGGTAAGTTATAATAGTGATTCTAAGTTAATTTCAATTTCCCAACATCTTATTAACATAGGTAAACCCTCCATATCATTAGATATTCGATTGGGACATCGTTGTTGAGAGAAGGAACCCTAGAACTCGAATTCAAGGGGATTGAACTTCAAAAGGGTAATGTCTTCATTCTCTAATTGATTCTAGAATTGGATTAATGATTATAGACTCTAGTTCATGAGATATGATTTGATAGGTTTGATAGAAAAGCATGAACGGTTATAGGTTTGGGGTGTTGATTGTTGATTATTGGTTAAGGGTGTTGTTTAACTTATGGGGGATAAAGAATGATGTTGATTATAATCATTTGAGACTTTTGAATTTATCTAGGAGCAACATAATGGTTTATTGGGTGTAGAGACACCATTAATAAGGATTATGAAGCTTTATGTCACCAAGTATTCGAGAAAATACTTAAGTGACCAAAACATGAGAATTATTGCTAATATGGACTCCCTTTGACTTGTATTAATTTAGATTAAAGTTGAAAAGATTGACAAATGTTGTGTTATGCTCAAGAGCAGGAACTTAAGGTATGTGAGTCTAACTCTCTATGTTTGGGAATTTTAATGATTCTTCCTATACTACGTTTCTTTTACGACGTTACTAATTGCCTCAGAAATATAGTTAAGCCTAGTTCCTTGAATAGTTGCAGAAATTCTATTCTCTAGCTTCATAAATCGTTCATGACTTTTATTCTAAATGTTGTGATCTCAGTTCGTATTCAATATAGACTTGGATTTGATGTCCTTGAGTCTCAGTATAGCTTACTCAGTATGTCATAAATAGTTGAAGTTTCAGCATTCATAATCAGTTCAAGAATACATGTCTTAGTCTAGTCATATTCAGCATTTTAGTATTAATAACTTAATGTGGTTCACTATTTCACTATCATGTACTTCAGTATGATCCTCAATTCCTGAATGTTGAACACCTGTATTTGGGCCTGAGGCCACAGTTTATGCTTTATGCATCTTTGGGCATGAGGCCGCAGTTTATGCTTTATGCATCTTTGGGCCTGAGGCCGCAGTTTATGCTTTATGCATCTTTGGTACTAAGGCTGCAGTTTATGCTCTATATATTTTAGACCTAAGGTTGCAGTTATGTATACATATACTTGGGCCCGAGGCCGTAGTTGTTTACACACACACACACACACACATACACACACACACACACACACACATATATATATATAT